>CM070008.1:31707489-31725763 GCA_036247105.1 Cirrhinus mrigala
GTGGTGTGAACGCTGGACCTTGAGGGTTGGGGAGGGGACAAAATGAAAAAGGGGTTAATTTACTTCAGCATGTCCCTATACAAAAGCAATAATAAAGTATATATTCAAATTTGCTCAGTGTGTGTAAGGGAAGCTTTGAAAGTTACAGGTTTTTATTTTCTAATAGAAAAACAATACGTTCAGATAGCAGTACCTCTGACATTGGAACATTCCCTGGAAGCAAGTGGACATTAAGTATTTTCTGTTCAACAGTTACTGGTCGAAGAAAGAGCAAAACCTGGCCATGAATGGGGAAGCCAAGTACTGTTTTAATCCAGACGAGTCCAAAACGACTGAGATCTCTGATGTCAATCACCACATGTGTTTCTGTCACTTTGAGTGGCTGTATTACTTCTACATTACCACCAGTGAAATGTGCGACAGCCAAACCATCTTTATTTTCCTCTGCAAACTATATTTAAGAATTTTATTCATGAGAAAGAGCTTGTTCAACCCAATCACTGTGCTGTAGTATGCATAAGATAGTACCGCTTCTTCTCTCAGTGTCATTCAGAGACATGCCTCGACTTTTATCTAGTGCTGGTATCCTCAGTGCGACAACAAAAAAGCATTGTTTGCGTTTCCCTACGACGCGACCAGAGTCTGATCTGATTTTTAATCTGGTGATTTTAGTTTCATTTTTAAAATATCAATTGAGTCATTTAAATCGTTTAATATTTCTATATTCAAAACTTTATATTTAAAACATTAATCTCATAACACTGTTATTATGCAGTGCATTAATGCACCAGCATAGCAGTAATGACTTCATGAACTACTTTACTTCTAAGATCGATACAATTAGAGACAAAATTGTCACCATGCAGCCGTCAATTACAGTGTCGCATCAGATAGAGCGCTATAGATCTCCTGGGGAACAATTCAACTCATTCTCTACTATAGGTCAGGAAGAATTGTATAAACTTGTTAAATCATCTAAACCAACAACTTGTATGCTAGACCCTATTCCATCTAGGCTACTAAAAGACTTGCTTCCAGATCTCATAGATCCTCTGCTAAATATTATTAATTCATCACTGTCATTAGGATATGTCCCCAAAACCTTCAAACTGGCTGCTTTTAAGCCTTGAATTAAAAAACCACAACTTGACCCCAACGAATTGACTAATTACAGACCTATCTCGAATCTCCCATTTCTATCAAAGATATTAGAAAAGGTTGTATCCTCACAACTATCTTCCTTCCTACAGAAATATGATATCTGTGAGGATTTTCAGTCAGGTTTTAGACCGTACCATAGTACTGAGACTGCTCTTATTAGAGTTACAAATGATCTGCTCTTGTCATCTGATCGTGGTTGTATCTCTCTGTTAGTGCTACTGGATCTTAGTGCTGCGTTTGATACTGTTGACCACAACATTCTCTTGAATAGACTTGAGAATTATGTTGGCATTAGTGGTAGTGCATTGGCATGGTTCAAATCGTATCTGACCGCCATCAATTCGTGGTAGTAAATGAAAAGGTATCATATCGATCACAAGTGCAGTATGAAGTACCGCAAGGCTCAGTACTAGGGCCATTACTCTTTACGCTTTACATGTTACCCTTGGGTGATATCATCAGGAAATATGGTGTTAGCTTTCACTGCTACACTGATGATACCCAGCTCTATATTTCTTCGCGGCCCGGCGAAACGCACCAATTTGAAAAACTAATGGATTGTGTAGTTGAGTTAAAAAATTGGACGACAAGTAATTTCTTACTGCTAAATTCTGAAAAAACAGAGGTGTTAATTATTGGGCCTAAAACCTCAGCGTGTAATAACCTACAACACTGTCTAATACTGGATGGCTGTTCTGTCAATTCTTCGTCATCAGTTAGGAACCTAGGTGTGCTATTTGATGGTAATCTTTCCTTTGAAAACCACATCTCTAGTATTTGCAAAACTGCATTTTTCCATCTCAAAAATATATCTAAACTACGACCTATGCTATCAATGTCAAATGCTGAAACATTAATTCATGCATTTATGACCTCACGGATAGATTATTGTAATGCTTTATAGTGGTTGTTCTGCTCGCTTAATAAACAAACTCCAGCTGGTCCAAAATGCAGCAGCTAGAGTTCTTACTAGAACCAAAAAGTATGATCATATTAGCCCGGTTCTGTCTACACTGCACTGGCTCCCTATTAAACATTGTATAGATTTTAAAATCTTGCTAATTATTTACAAAGCCCTGAATGGTTTAGCTCCTCAGTACCTGAGCGAGCTCCTATCACATTATAGTCCCTCACGTCCGCTGCGTTCTCAAAACTCTGGCAATTTGATAATACCGAGAATATCAAAATCAACCGCGGGCGGGAGATCATTTTCTTATCTAGCGCCCAAACTCTGGAACAATCTACCCTACAATGTTCGGGACGCAGACACACTCTGTCAGTTTAAATCTAGATTAAAGACCCATCTCTTTAACCTTGCTTACACATAACAAATCAACATATTCTTATAATTCAAATCCGTTAAAGGATTGTTAGGCTGCACTAATTAGGTCAACCGGAACCGGGAACACTTCCCATAACACCCGATGTACTCAGTGCATCGTCAGAAGAATGGCATCTACGCTAATATTAGTCTGTTTCTCTCTTATTCCGAGGTCACATTAACCACCAGATCCAGTCCGTATCCAGATCAGATGGTCACTGCAGTCCCCCGGATCCAGTCCGAACCCAGCCCAGATGGTGGATCAGCACCTAGAGACGACCTCTACAGCCCTGAATGTCAGCGGAGTCCACATCAACTAGATGAGCCCCAGAGACGGATCCACAGTGAAGACCTCGTCACCTAGACGGCTGTCGGCACAAGACCACGGGAACTTTGGCCAGAGGAGAACTGGCCCCCCGACTGAGCCTGGTTTCTCCCAAGGTTTTTTTCTCCATTTGTCACCGATGGAGTTTTGGTTCCTTGCCGCTGTCGCCTCTGGCTTGCTTAGTTGGGGACACTTTCTCTTAACACAATATTGCATTTTATTTTATTGTTTTTGATTAACTACCTTTACCTAAAATGTGAGTGTTTACTGTTGCCTTTGGCATTGTTGATGTACTGTTTCCTATTTAATACTGTATAGCCGCCTTGTCACAATTCTGTATTGTTAAAGGCGGTATATAAATAAAGGTGACTTGACTTGACCTCTGAATCTCGTCAAAAAATCTGTAAATAGTCTGTGTCATGCAAAGGTAAATTGTTGTTGCTGATTTCATTTGACTGGTAACTTATTCTTCCTGATTGTATCATATTATTTAAATTTCATTTACTGTTTAATTTTAATTATATATATATATATATATAATTTTTTATTGTCACAAAAGATGACATACATTTGATAAAGTTAGAAAAATATTGCTTTATAATGGGAAGTTTAATTTCTCTCATTTCTGTCATTATAAAGGGTTTTATAATTAAATACAACAGAAAGGACATCTAAAATTACCATTATTACAACCCCCCACCCCTAAAGTTATCCTCCAGCTAGAGTCCCCCGAGTGAATTTTGGCCATTTCCACCACTGGTAATATGTCATTGTGGTTATGGATATAGAATTAGTTAGTTAGTCATGTGCCTCATTTAGTTGGAGCAATGCTTGTTGAGTCACATGACTAACTAACTAATTTTAAATCCATAACCACAATGACATATTACTTAACAATTAGTTAATAGTTCTGTGCCTCAACAAGTAAATTCATAACATAATGATATTGCAAATCATTAGCTAATGATTAATTACAGCAGACAACCGGAAGTTAAAATGCATGGCTTCAACCCACTGTAGTAATTAACACATAAATTTACACTATGTAGGGTATCAGAGTGAATCAGACAAATTGAAGATTCAATCAGAACACTGTTGAAACCAAAGAGCCAAATTCCACAAAGAGGCCTAGGCTAACCAGACCACACCATAAATCTGACCATGATACCCTGGCCAACCAATTTTGAACAGCTTTGAACAACTTGCAACATTAACACAAAATAACACAATTATTAATAATCCCAACTCAGGAAGGAGATTGACAATTTTGGGGCAAGAAACCCAAGATTAATGGTCAAAGAATACAGCACATCAGGACCATCACATGAGGAAACTTTGTTGGGTGGTGCTCCAAGAAGCAGACTGAAATTCCTTCAAAATTCTTTTGTTCCTCAGAACATGCCCTTAGTTCACAGAATGACAGAGAGACTGTCCTTTTTACATAAATATGCACCAAAATGATGCTTAAAAGGATTTATAAATGAACATCAGACCATTGCATTACTACCTACTATGTATGTTACCCACACATTTGTCTATTATGTTCTAATCACTCGTTGTGTATGTCCTTTTAATAACTATTAAGGGTTTATATTTGTGTTTGGTATGTATGAATTTGAAAATTCATGCTTTAAACGTTTCTATTGTTCGATTTTTTTGTAAAATGTATTGTATTCTTGTTATAGAAATCATGTCCAAATTATACTCTGCAAGAGCAGGAAAATTGATTTATGTGCTTTGTGCTGATTTATGTTTTGGGAGGAAAAACAGCAATATTCCGAGTTAAAACAACATCTAATTGGTCAATGTAGTATATTAGGTTCCATTCGGTAATGTTATAATGCATATAGTATGTATGGAAACCTATATTGAGTGTGCTCTGGTACTGGGGAAAAAGCAGAATAAAGTTGTCAGAAGTTATGGCTGGCTGTCGGGTCGTCGATCCTATCCACAAGTTTCCTATGCCCCATGAGGCCTTGCGTCAAAAGTGGGAGCGCCTTCCGGTTCAAAGTAAACAAGCGGGACGTGACACTCATTTATTCAACAGTTGACAGGAGTGGCGGGCAAATGAAGCCTCGTGAAGCACCCAGACTTTCGTCTGACTGTTTCGGGAAAAGATTCAAAGCTTCGAGAGTGTCGAAAACAGCGCGATCTGGTGGTTAATAAAAAATAAAGCAGCCAAAAGACTAAAGCTCCGTTGGAAGACACATTCGCCACAATTTCCACAGATCGGTCCATGTTATATGCACAAATAAAAGCCTAACCATGTGTGTGTTTGTTTGTTGAATTTCTGACTCTGATAAATTAATTTACCCATTGAATAGTGCCATTAAATGCCAGTACGAATATCAATATGATGTAATATAAGAATAATGTACACATATATTAATTGCATATGGCATATGTTTAATTTTCCTGAAATATTTGTATTCTTCATATTACTTGTATGACTGGGTATTTAAAAATGTAATTATTAAATAGGTCCCAAGGAAAATGTACTGGCAAAGTAAGATCTGGGGGTCGAGGATTAGGACACGGAAAGTGAATCGCGCACATGACAGGACAGAAAGTGAGGCTTGTACGAAAGGGATTTCTACGTGAACGAGCCTCGAATCCAGGCTTCATCTGGCCCTTCAACACAAGCTCTGATGTCTCGGTTCAAATGTAATTTCACTAGTTGACAGTCATTCAAGATTTAGCGATCCAACCTTGCTAATAACACAAATTCGAAAAGCATACGTTGTCCATAAGAACGTAATGACATCTCTCATAAAGGTGTGCATCTTTACAAAGTAAACAATGGTCTAAAATACACTTAGCCTCTTCGCTAATTAGCACACAAAATACCACTGTTATACTACATCCGCCACCTCGCCGGAAGTTGTACCCACGTTCTTTTTTACAGTAGCGCCCCCCGGAAACTTGTGGATAAAAGGTTAAATGTTTAGGGGTGCGCGGGGCACAAACTAAAGCCCCGTTCACACTACAAGCGACAGGCAGCGACAAAGCGACACGATCCCACTCATTTCAATGGAGAGCTGGCGATTTCCGGCGACAAGAGCGACAGCGACCGTTGGCGACCGGATGGGGCATGTCCAGCGACGCGACAAAGTTCAGAATCCCTCAACTTTATGCAAATGAAGAGTGACTTTCGGGAGCGACAGCCAATAGGAAAGAAGGCGGTAGAGCTCATGTGATCGTTCTCCTCTCAGCCGTAAATAAACATACGCAATGGAAAAATATAGGCAATGCTTCTCATTCGTTTTTGTTTGTATGTACAGATTTAATTTATATTTATATTTATATTATATTTAGTCTTTTGCCTCCAAAATATTTGAATTCAGCGGCAAGAAACCTGATTCGCTGTCAAGGCAACCAGTAGTGAGAACCCCCACTAGCAACCTGGTCGCCAGCCTCTGACAGAAGTCGCTGCTTGTGTGACGCGGGGTTAATTGTAACACACGTGATTTAAATATTTCCACACACTAGCATAACCAAATTTACCTATTTACTAGTTGCCATGGCAACACTATACAGAGAAAAAAGTGTGCCAAAATTCAAAAGCCTTTTGATGATATCGCTGAATATTTATTTTACCATAGTAAAAGTAAATTTATGGCTGAAGTAAATTTTTCATCTCAGTTTTTAGTATTCATTTACAATTTCAATTTTCACTATTTACTTTTATGGATTTTAAAAAGAAACCACATGAGAGCTGTGTTTGGAGGGAGGGGAGTGGTTTTTTGAATGTCTAAATGTGTTTCATTTATTTGCGCACATTGTTTTGAATTGCTGTGTTTTGTGATCAGAGCCGTCCCACGCATGCATGCGATGTGTTCATTGTGAACCTCAAAAACTAGATTTTTATTCTTAAAAAACGCCATTATTTTATTAGAAAAAGTTAATCATTTTATTTTATTGACAAAATATTTTAGTCTATCGTGTATATTTTTTTCATTTGACGAGATAACATTTTAAGCTGTCATATGGTAATGTTACAACGTGCCCCTCACATGTTACAATGTACCCCACATACCGGGTCACTTTTTACTTCCTTTCTTTTGAGGTAAATAAAACGTATACACTAGAATTATGAAACAAAGCCACATTTTTGTAGAAGACAAGTGTGAAATTAACGTGGATAAAAAAACTCTGAACCCCACGTGGATTTACACAAACTGAGAAATTAAAAAAGTGTTTGCTTGTACCCCGCGCTCCCCTACCTACTAAACGACAGAACATGGTGTCAGAAGTATAAAAAGTGAGTGATAAGCTCGTACGTGAGTTAGCGAAGTTGAACTCAATTTAGTTTCAATTTAGTTCCTGCCATCAGCTGGAAGACTTGACGGGACGAATTAGCGCTACACCATCATGAATCAGTTTCAAGTCTTTCCGCCGGAGAAATTCACATTCAAAGCGGATGACTGGCCGATAAAACGTTTAGAGTAAAATCTTTGCGTGGCAGGGGCAGCTGCCACAAAGACCTGCCACTGCTATGTGCGCCTGCCACTCCACCTGCCACCGCCATGTGCGCCTGCCACTGGACCCGTCAGCGATATTTGCGCCTGCCACTCTACCTGCCACCACTGAATGGGCTTGCCTCGCGACCCATCACCGCTATAGCAAACACGTGGCGCGACGCGTAGGCGCTGTGTGTTCTATTATGGATTAAACATGAGATAATGTGGCAAATAAGTGTAGAATTGCAAGGTCTGTTTGCTTACCTGCATCAACCGGAGTGTGAACAGTGTACAGTGCTGCCTACGTGCATGGATTTCAACAGAAGAATAGAGAAAAATAAAAAAAGAATAAAAAAGTAAGGTAATAAATATGTAAATAAATGTAGAATTGCACTGTGTGTTTGTTTATATGCATCAATCAGAGTGTAAACAGTCTGAGATGCTGAGGCAGGCTCGACTCTTCGATGCTGCGCGCGCCATTATGGATTTAAAGGGAGAAATAAAGCGTAAGTTAAGATGGCAAATATGTAAATAAATGTAGAATTGCACTTTCTGTTGGTTTATATACATCAATCGGAGTGTAAACAGAGAGAGATGTTGAGGCGGGCGCGACGTGTAGTTGTGACAGGCGCGACGCTTTGGTGCTGCGCGCGCCGTTATGGATTTAAAGGGAGAAATAAAGCATAATTTAAGGTGGCAAATACATAAATAAATGTAGAATTGCACTTTCTGTTGGTTTATAGACATCAATCGGAGTGTAAACGGTGAGAGATGTTGAGGCAGGCGCGACGCTTCGGTGCTGTGCGCGCCATTACGGATTTAAAGGGAGGAATAAAGCATAAGTTAAAGCAGCAAATATGCAAATAAGAATAGAATTGCACTTTATGTTTGTTTATATGCATCAATCGGAGTGTAAACAGTGAGAGCTGTTGAGGCAAGCGCGACGCTTCGGTGCTGCGCGCGCCATTATTGATTTAAAGGGAGGAATAAAGCATAAGTTAAAGCAGCAAGGAATAAAACAAGGTACGTTATGGCAGGTTTTGTGGCAGCTCCCTCTTACTGTTTACACTTCGGTTGATGCACTTAAGTAAACAGACCGTGCAATTCTATACTTACCTATTTGTTACGTTACTTTAGGTTTTTAAATCCATAAGGCGTACGCAGCACCGAAGCATCGCGCCTGCCTCAACATCTCTGACTGTATACACTCCGATTGATGCATATAAACAAACAGTGCAAGTTTACATTTATTTACATATTTGCTACCTTATGTTTTATTCCTCCCTTTAAATCCACAATGGCGCGCGGAGCACCGAAGCGTCGCGCCTGCCTCAAATTCTCCACTGTATACACTCCGATTGATGCATATCTGGCGGTGGCGGGTGGAGTGGCAGGCGCGTATAGCGGTGGCGGGTGGAGTGGCAGCTGCCTGTGGCGGTGGCAGGTCGAGTGGCAGGCGCATATAGCGGTGGCGGTTGGAGTGGCAGCTGCCTGTGGCGGTGGCAGGTCGAGTGGCAGGCGCATATAGCGGTGGCAGGTCGAGTGGCAGCTGCCTTTGGCGGTGACGGGTCAAGTGGCAGGTCTTTGTGGCAGCTGCCCCTGCCACGCAAAGATTTTACCCTTGCTGTACTTTTGTAGGCTACGTTTTAAATTTCCTGTGAATATAGAGCTTCATCGCTATATCATGAGGTTTTGGCCAAGCGTATTAAACGACAAGATATAAGCGCCCATACAACTACAATAAAATTTATAACCTGTACGTTGATGAAAGCACATAATGCGATGCACTTGCTGCCTCAGATACAGCTGTTCTTATGACAGACAAAACACAGATCGTCATTCACTGGTCAAAAAACAGTTAACTCAATTTGAGCTTAATTTTCATAAAATGTTAAGCGCAGTCTGGTAAAGCCATATGATGACTGTGTTAAATTATTGAACACAGCCATGGTACTTTTTATTTACCAATTTTATGTGCCACTGGATAGGCCCACAATAAAATAGTACCACTAAGATATTCACATGAAACTGTAGTTTTAATAACAAAATGACAATTTTGTTATTAAAATTTGTAAAGCAAATAATGGATTTCCCCTTCAGAATCATAGTTTGTGGTTCATTATTATTACAGATCAGTCATAAAGTAGTACAATGGAAAATTTGCATTTATTAAACATCTAACTTTTATTAACATATTAACAAAATGAAGACGAAGCCTAGCCTATGCTTGCATTGTAACCCAAATAAATAAGGTTTCCCTTATTTAAAACAAATGCTTAATTTGTGGTTCATCCTTATTTTTTTAAAGTCAGTTATTATAAATGAAGAAATTAAACGTTTATTAACTATAGCTATCATGTGCTTTTGGATCCGCCACCAGTCATTTCGCATCATTCTCGTCACGTGACTCTTGCGCACACCCCCCCCCCAACCCCCCGCCCCCTCCTTTTTTTTTTTTTTTTTTTTTTTCTTCTTCTTTTCCTTTTCCTCAGCCCCCCCTGCTCAAAATACGTTCCCGCGGCTATGCATTGAATACAGTGTTAGTTGCCATTTCGTCACAATTGTTTTTGCTAGCAATTACTGAGTGAAATTTGTTTCCTAGCTTTAAAATTTTTCTGTGTAATCAACAAATCTTTATAAATCTATTAAGCTGGACACTTAGGTAATCAGTAAAGATTTACCCCATGTTAAGCATTTTATCTAGCCCATCGTACAAAATTAATATTATGATCTGTGAAGTCTTTTATATTGATATTTGTGTATATCATAATTATTGTATAAATATTGTATTTATGCAGAGTATTCAAATGGTTGTATGTATAAATAACATCAAGTAAAGATGCAGACCCTCCTGCTCACAAAAACTCACAGGTATGAACTCAAAAATACAGTATACAGTATTTCAATTGGCTGTTGTTCTTTTCTTTCTTTCTTTCTTCTAACTAATCCTTTCTGGTATGTAACATTATTATTATTATTATTATTATTATTATTAATATATTTTTATTAATTTCAACCAGAATGTGATGTAATATACAATAAAGTTCATGCAGCAGAACCACAACAGGAGAAAATGAGACTCTTGTTGGATGCTCTTGACTCTGGAGGAGCTGCTGTAAAAGCAGATTTCTCAAAGATTGAGAAATCAAAGATTTGATTTCTCAATCATGGCACACTTTGACAGAACCAATGATAAGTCTTTCCTCAAAAGTGATCTGTGTTGCAGCACAGTATTTTGCACACATCACTTTGTTTGGTAAAAACCTGTGCATCTTTACTCCTAGACATGATTTTGGTTCCTCTGCATGATTACATAGAGGCCCCATTGCATATACTGTGATTGTAAACATTTGAAAGTTTTCTAGGCAATAGGATATACTTATTGGACTTAATTTTTAGATATTTTTGTTTGTGTATGTGTGTGTTTTTGTGTTAAGTATTGGATTAAAATTCAGATTGATTTTGATTGTAAGGGTTGACAGAGCAGTTGCAACCATGTGAATAGTTTTGTCCTAATGCAAGTTTGAACTGACATCATCTGTGTGCACATTCACATTAACATCATCTCTCTGGTAAATTCAGTCCACATTCAAGGAAAAAAAAACAAACAAACAAACAAAAAAAAAACCCTGTAACGTTTTCAGCATGGGGGCAGATATAAAGTCATTCCTTGTCTTCTACCACTAATAGTGGAAAATAGGAATTATATTTCTAAAATAGGAATTATATACACTGCCATTCAAAGGTTTGGGATTAGTAAGATTTTTAATGTTTTAAAATCTTCTGTGTGATATAATCCTTCAGAAATCTTTCTAATGTGCTGATTTATTGCTTTTATTATCAATGTTGGAAACAGTTGCAGCTGCTTAATATTTTTTGGAACCTGTGACTCTTTTTTCAGAATTCTTTGGTAAATAAAAAGTTAAAAAGAACAGCATTTATTCACAATATTTTTTTCTAACAACATAAATATTTGCTATGGCTATTTTTTAATCAATTTAACACATCCTTAGTGAATAAAAATGTACTAACCGCAAACTTTTAAATGGGAGTTTATATTGTTACAAAAGATTTTGTAATGATTAATCCAGCTGAAGCGGCAAGTTGAAATTGGTGAACCCAAGTGCAGTTTATTGTAGAAAGTGTAAATCCAAATGAACAATAATCCAATAACGACTTGACAGACTTGGCATGGACAGACTTGACATGGCATGAACACAGGCAAAAACAAGGAACAGAACTCACCAACAGCAGGAATATACTTCAATACACGACAAGAAACAATGGCAACAAGAGGGATATATATACCAAACAGAGAAGGTCACATGACAAGAACAAACCAATGAGCAAACAGACTAGAACAACCAATGAGAACATGACACTTTGAACATGGGAACCAATAGCAGGAGTACATAAGGGCAAGGGAAGCAAGACACAGACAGCATACAACAGGAAATAAAGGATCAATCCAAACAACTTCCAGTGTGGTATATAGTACGGAATTATATTGAGAGGCACTTCCAAGATTCAGTGTTTCTATTTACGGATGGATCAAAAGACCCGAAGACAGGATATGCCGGTGCAGCCGTGTATATTCTAATGAATGATTCATACATTAAGAAAAGAGTTTCCAATCATTTATCAGTTTATGCTACAGAACTATTGGCAATTTTAATGGCCCTGCAGTGGACAGAAGAAAAGCGAATGGATAACATAGTTATTGCATCTGATAGCTACTCAGCACTGGAAAGCATAAAATCTGGCAGATCATCTTTTAGGATGGATATAATTAATGAAATATTCCATAAATTGTATAATATAAAGCTTATGGGTATATCAATTCAATTTATTTGGGTTCCTGCTCATATTGGTGTAGTAGGAAATGAGAGGGTGGATGTTCTGGCTAAACAATCTTTAAAATTAAAGCAGATAGATTTACAAGTTCCATTAAGTAAAGTAGAAGCTAAAGTGTTCATTAGGAAATATGCACAGTCGGTATGGCAGGTACACTGGGATGGTATTGAAACAGGAAGACACTTATATAATATTCAACAGCAAGTTGGTGCTGGGAGGAAAGAGAGCAGGAACAGAAATGAAGAGAATATTATAACCCGTCTGAGAATAGGTCACACAGGATTGAATAGTACACTGTTTAAAATTGGCAAGCACCCAACTGGGGAATGTAATCACTGTAGTCAGCAAGAGACAGCTGAACATGTGATACTTCACTGCAGGAAATACAACAATGAAAGATGTCATTTTATTCAGTCACTAATTAAAGCTGAGCATAAAGATTTT
The DNA here is from genome assembly GCA_036247105.1 of Cirrhinus mrigala. Classification (NCBI taxonomy): domain Eukaryota; kingdom Metazoa; phylum Chordata; class Actinopteri; order Cypriniformes; family Cyprinidae; genus Cirrhinus; species Cirrhinus mrigala. The sequence continues at coordinate 31,720,055 of CM070008.1, forward strand.
TCTATAATAGGTATACTAAAGGAAAAAGCTATATATGATAATATTATTAAGTTTATTAAAGAAACGAAATTAAGTAAAAGAATTTAGACTTTTTTTTTTGTTTCTTTTTGTTTTTTGAATTCTCATACATCTATCGCAGTATGTTAATCCTATAAGCATGTATCCTGTCCACACTCCAGTCCAGTTGGTGACGGTAATGCACCTACAAGTTGGTTTGCCAACCGCCATTAAACACCAAAGAAGAAGAAGAAGATGACACAGACAGCATGAAATCAAACTACAAAATAAAAGACATGAAAACAAGAACATGAACCAAAACACCAAAACAACCCCACGTTACAGATTTCTATTTTAAATAAATGCTGTTCTCTTCATTTATTAAAGAACCCTGAAATAAAGTATCACAGGTTCCAACAAACTATTAAGCAGCAAAAACTGTTTTCAACACTGATAATAAATCAGCATATTAGAATGATTTCTGATAGATCATATGACACTGAAGACTGGAGTAATGATGCTAAAATTCTGGATTTTTGAAAAAATCTGGATAAAAATCTGGATTTTCGATCAAATAAATGCAGCATTGACGAGCATAAGAAACATCTTTAAAAAAAAAAAAAAAAAAAAAAAAAGAAACATTAAAAAATATTACTGATCCCAAACTTTTGAAGGGTTGTGTACGCAGTATTTTGGCTTTAATTTTCTTTGTAGCCAGATATCTCATAAGAAACCAGTATTTGTGCAGTACAACTGCACTCGCCTACTTCCTATTTCATAGGCTACATCAAAAACTTGTTTGTAACAAATAATTAAAAATAAATTAATTAATTAAAAATTAAGATGTAATGTTAGAGCATCTTGCTAGCATCAGTCAATAGGGAGGCCTATAACTTTCAGTTTCGATTTCTGAAACGCTTGTTCTTGGGAATGTCGGATCCCCTACTTCCTGTTTCTCAGGGCTTTTGTACGTTTTTAGAGAATGACCAAGGAAACTAGCAAAAATTGTATAATTCTTTGGAATTCTTACTGTACAGTAGCATCTATGAACATCAGAAAACGATTCATATAGGAATATATCCACTGTATTTTAAAACGCAGGATAAAGTTATTCCTTCACAATGGCGGATCCTCATAGTGAGTGAACTGTTTATTTACTCCGACAGTAGTCTTAAAGTATATTTTTACTGAACCTATAAAGCTCTTGGATTGTTTTTGTTGTTCGTAAAGCTATCCATCTAAATGTGAGTTATTTAAATCTAGGGAATGTTATAAAACAAATAACAGTGATTGTGCAGGCAAGGGCGTAAACGAAGTTGCGTTAAAGGTTTGAAAAAGTATTAACTTTGTCAAGAATTGATGAAAACTTAAACATTTTGACCTATGAAGACTTAATGTATTTTTACAATTTTCCCATTTCTTTTAAAGAATTTCAGAAAGTTATTTCAAATGGGTTGATGCATTTAGGAGTAATGAAAGGAAACTTCCTGAGCTATTGATGCTAACAAGCTATTTTCCCCTCACTGCTATAATAAAAATATTAGATATAAACATAAATAAAAACATACAATCTCTCCTAGAGGGATTTAAAATTTACCCATGTAATGTATCTTTATTAAAATACATGAGGAATACTTGGTTCATTTGTTTTATTGCTGTAATTTGTCTTTAAAATTTTGGTTTGATGGTAGTTATTTTTTTACTTGTCCCAAGAACAGTTAATTTTATGCTGCTGTCTCTAAAAGAGAGACAGCAGCATAAAATTAACAGTTGTTAATTATTAATTATATAACAGGGCCAGAAAAGAAGTAGTAAGTAAAAAGACGTTTCCTTTTGTTTATAAAAGGACGAGGGACTTGCAATAGGATAATTGAAGTAAATAGAACCCATTTTGATTTCATGTTAAGTTGAATTCAAGAAATAAATAAACAAGTAAATAAATAAAGAAAGGGAGAATGACAAAAAAGTAGTGGTTTAAGTTTAACCATTAGAATTATTAAGTATTTAAGTATTTAAGTATTGCCTGACACTGAATAGAAGTCATAGTCCAAGAGCAATCCACAGAAAAATTTTACATGTGCTGCTAAGGTTACCACAAATATTGAAATACAGATTTCTAAAAGTAGTATTCCCCATGAAAATACTGTATGTAAAGTTGAATACACAACCATCTATGGAAAACATATAATATAATTCTTTTTTTTTTTTCAGAGCACATCACACAGATATCAAGCTCAGATGATCAACCAAGTGAACCTACAGTACATCAATTCAAGAACACTGGGAAAACCAAACACCTTGAGAAGCCAGAAGGTATGGTTTCCCAGATGAATTCTGTTTTTACCTGTAAAATTTCCCTCTTCTGTGGCCTAGGAAATATAAAAAAAAATGAACATTATTTTTTAAAATACAGTGGCCTTTAGATAGAGTCCTCTTAAGATAAATGATAAGGTCTCTTCTGGAATATTGGGCACTAAACTGCCTCCACTAAATCAACATGAGATCAAATTGTATTCATGGTCTTATTCCAGCTGACGTGAACTTTGATCACTTCCTTATGGAAAAGGCCAGACACAGAAAAGTATTAGTAAGTAAAAAGACGTTTTCTATAATGTGTGTTTGTTATATTGAGACTGTGATGAACTAAGGACTTGAAAGCTCTTTATTTTCCACCAGTGTTATGTTTACTGTTTATTTCATTTTCATTAACTGCTCAAACACTGATCATTCTCTCTTTATGAAGCTTGACAGACTAATGTCTAGAATGCATATGACCGAAGAACGCTTCATAGACCAAGGTAGGCTCATATTCTGACTTTTTAATATGAGAGCTCTAGAAACTGACATGAATAGCTTAGAGTTGTCCATGTCATTTGACAATCCAGCCAGTCTGAGTAGTTAAGGCAGAGAATGACACATGTAGCACTCAAACCACCTCATCTCTTTCAAATGTCAATTAAAATGTGTCTATTTTGTGATACATCCTGTTACTCCCTATAATATGTTAATGTTCTAACATGATTTTCATCCGAACACTGAGAGTGAATAATCAAGTTAAATGTGATGCTCTTCAAAGCAGTGTTACCCCAGAATAGAATAGGAATTATAGTTTTTAGTTGTGACATTGCAGTCTGAATTAATTGTGATGACAAAACACATTTTTTTATGTTCAAGAAGTAGCAAACACTGCTGTGTTGCTTGGAGATGCACAACAGTTCTGCTGTGGCATTATAGGTGATATTTCCGTGGGCAAAATTGAGCAAAAACAGAATATATCGTGTCTAAAATATAACACAATATTAACTTCAATTTCTTGAACTGTATCATATGATATAAATATGAGACAAAAACTTGAGGCATTTTTGCCCCAATATCTTGAATTTTAGGGGCATATAACTGTATTCTATATAGACTACATCACACAGAGAGTTGTTGTCCTGCATCATGTTTGTCACCAATCAACTGTATGAAATGTAAGATGACCGTCTGGGGCTGGGTGAGATCGTTAAAGGGATAGTTCACCCTAAACTGAAATTTTGATGTTTATCTGCTTACCCCGAAGGCTTACCCATCCAAGGTGTAGGTGACTTTGTTTCTTCAGTAGAACACAAACAAAGATTTTTAACTCAAACTGTTGCAGTCTGTTAGTCACATAATGGCAGTCAATAGGACCCACAGCTTTGAGAGCCAAAAAAAAAAAAAAAAACACAGATAAAACCAAATAATAACCCTGTGGCTCGTGATGATACATCGAGGTGTTAAGACACAAAATAATCAGTCTTTGCAAAAAACTGAACAGTATTTATATAATTTTTTTTTTACCTCTGATCCACCGCAATGTCCAGCTGTCCTGAGTGCATTCACAACAGCCAGGGCGTGACACGTAAATGTGCTCTGGCATATTCAAGAGCAAGCAACCATAACTTTAGTCGATCAGGCTCAAAAGTTGGGAATTAGTGGAAAGTCAACACTTCCAGATGAGTTTACGCAAGCAAATGTAAAAAAAATCATTGTTAAATCAATGTTTAATCAATGTTAAAAATCATTGTTTGTGTTCTACTGAAGAAATAAAGTCACCTACATCTTGGATGCCCTGGGGGTAAGCAGATAAACATCAAATTTTCAGTTTTGGGTGAACTATCCCTTTAAATGCGTTAATCATATTAATGCTTTATGTTTTCCGTATCTAATTAAATGAACACTGTTAAATCGGTACCACTACTTTAAAGTGAAAATGCATTATCAATTTTCAAACTATAATTGCTGATGTGTAATGGATTAAATGTGTTAATGTATAAATAATATATTGTTACGACCCCAAAGTGGTCTAGGGGTTCTGGGGTCATCATATAAAATCATTATAATAAATTATTATCACTAAAAGCCAGACAACCTCATCTTTAAAAACTCATTTACTGTCAAGTGATCTGTAGTTTGGAGCAAGAGAAACTGGGTCAGTCACTTTATTACATTAGGTATGTTACATTGCTCACATCTGATTGGCCCTATGTTACTATGGCACTGAACATCAATAAAAGCTGAGGCAGTTTTTGTGGTGCCTATACCTCAGATGCACAAATGCAACCTGCAACTTACCTGACTAGCCAGCTAAACTGGCTTGATGGTATAAAGTGGGCCTCTATAGGTACACCGACTTACTAATCAAACACACCTGATTCATCTCCAACAGTTGTTGTTGGCCTTTCCACAAAAGTCTTCAGTGTGATAGGAAGACAAACTTTTATTGATAGATATAGGACTGCACAATTGATTTAAAAATACAGCTGCTTCAATTATTATTGATAAAAGTTAGAATTAAATAATTAATTGAATTAAATGATTAGGTAATCTGTTTAGGGCTCCTCTATTTACAAAATCTTTTCAGTATTTTGTGTGCACATGTATGCAACAGGAAAAGTTTAATTTCAAGAAGTGTATTAATATATAAAAACAATTATTTGAATTCCTGTGTTACTGACTTAAACACATAAACACAATATGTAACAAATGTTTCTGCAAGCAGGAATTTTAATAGTTACCTACACTGTAAAAAATAAATAGTTGAGAAAACTTTAAAAAATAAGGCAACTTGATGCAGTAAGACTATTGAGTTCTCTCAAAAATAGTTTTGTAGTTTTTCTCAGTAAAGATACTTTGTTTAGCCAACATAAATTTGTTTGTTCATGCAATGCTGTCTTATTTTGCTAATAGAAAAAGTCTTGTCACAGCAACTGAAACAACAATTACTGTTATTGAGGCAGTTATTATTTTGTTTGTTTTTTTTACTTACAAATGACAAACAGTGAATTGTTATATAAACCATTATGAATAAGTTAGTCTAATATGTAGACAACATTGTTTTTGTAAAACATCTTACAAGACTAAGATATCCAGCAAACAGATATGCAGTGGTTCAATATACTCAAAACTAGACACAAACCTCAAGAACGGTTGCAATCAACAAAAGTTAAAAAGATGAGCTCTTTATATCACAGTGTAACAAATAACAAACAATAATGACAAAACAACAACAAAAAGTTTATATTAAGTCAGCAAACTGCAAAACAATAGTCTTATAACAAAAACTGCGAAATTTATTTATGCTGCACTGCATGCTGGGAACTTGCAAAGCCTTAACATTTCAACAATATGATTTTTTTGTTTAGTTGGGACAACATTTGGGGTAATTTTGTTAGTCTGACAAGGGTTTTT
>CM070008.1:31725863-31991255 GCA_036247105.1 Cirrhinus mrigala
ATAAATCATACACAGAGACAAGTTCAAAATGTCGTCCTTTTACTGACAGACAATACAGTCTGTGTTGTCAGCCAGAGGACTGTGAAGTGCAACCAGTGGTAACAAATTGCTTATATATATATTAGGGATGAGACGAGATCTCGCGAGATCCGATATGTCTCGCGAGAACGTGACAATATCCTCGCAAAACATTTTGCAGTGTTTACATTAGGGCTGCATGATTAATCGTTAAAAGATCGCAATCTCTATTTAAACACCCACGCAATCTAATTCCTAAATGACAACGATTCAGCGGTGTCTATTACCACTGTTTCACATCGCGCTGCCCACGCATTGACGCTTACATGTGAAAAGACATTAAAATTGGATCTCATCCAAAAAGAGCAAAACGAACAGTCTTTTCAACCACATAATGATCATTATTTCTGTGTTACAGACATTTAAATAACAGAAGTACTGGGCTAAAAGTTTATAGTTTGAGTATAAACACTTATTGACTACAGTAGCAATCAAAGCGAAAGTATCATAACACTCGTATGTTTTGTAACGATTATCCACTTAAAAAGTATTTATCATTGAATCATTCAGGACTCCCTATTATTAATTGAGACACCGACTCCTACTTTTTTTTTTTTTTTTTAACAATTTTGACCCAATACGTGTTTTTTTAAGCAATGAACATTTTGTTAGAGCCACAAGTAAATTACGTTTTTTTTTTTGTTTAGATTAATCTAATCTTTCTTTTCATGAGAATTGTGATCTCTAATTTATTGGAAATTTTGATTTTCCAATTTATCCAGAATCATGTACTGTAGCTTTAGTTAACATGTTTATTACTGCATATAATTCATTAAAATAGAAGTTTAACTTCATAAAGTGCAAGTTCATATCAAAATGCAAATGCATTTTGAGTTTTTCAGTTGAATAAGATACTATATTTCATAATTTAGGGTTTCTTTAAAAAAAAGTTTAAAAATCTCGTCTCGTCCTGTTCTCGTGAATCCAGTCTCGTGTCTCGTCTCGTCTCGTCACACCCCTAATATATATAGATAGATAGATAGATAGATAGATAGATGATAGATTTTTTTTTTTTTCTTTATTATTAAAATTCAAAGAATAGTCAGAACTAACCACTTTATAATGTTATCTTCATATTCATATGTATTCACTTTATCAGAGTGAAATGTTTCAGCTTGATAATTTTGGCCCAAACTATCATCCCACATTTGAAGTGTTTCTGGATGTCACCATTGAGGAGGTCAGACTGGGTGTTTTGGAAAAAGCTGAAAATGGGAAAGAAGTGTGGCCCCGTCGGCGAATCCTTCTTACAGGTAGCCAGAGAGGGAAAGATTTATCTGTAAATACTCAACTCTTAGAAATAGTTAGTATGTCCTTGGCTACAGTGTTGGGGAGTTTATTTTTGACGTGTAGCAGTATTCTTCAAAATAGCTACACAATTAACTGTAGCCATAGCTAACTATGCTAAAGCAATTTAAGGGAGCAATTTCTTTACATTTACGTGTTGTTGTTGTGTTGTTTTTTGTATTTATTAGGCACAAACAATAAGGATCTCAATTAGCGTGACTGCATTAAACAGATAAACAAAATACTTGCATAACTAGAATATTGTTTTAAATTGAAAACCTGTGGGTAAATCATTTTTTGACAGTTAATAGGCACGAATAGTCCAAACGTGACATTTTTTATCTTTATGGTGTGGGTGGTTTGGCCTAGAATAAAGCTTAAGGCTGAAAAGATAGTGGTTTGTTCCCTGCACGGAGTGAGACCTCAAAAGATGACTTTAAAATGTTTGGCAGATTTCACAGTAATCTTTAATTATTTAACTTTTTTTTTTGTCATTAATAACACCAAGTGAAGGTGTAGAACCTCCTGCACCCAGAAGGATCCCAGGTCTGTTTTTAATGCTGAACATTGCAATTTAATGTTTATTATTGTAATTGTCCTATACTGTACACTCTTCTAAAGACTAACTTAAATCATCTTTTGTTTCAATCAGAAACTGAATTTGTGGACACACATGGAGATAAGCTCATTGAGAGCGTTATATCAGCGATGGCAATTGTTGACAGTCTGAAGAGCAGAAACATGATTACTCATGAAATGTGGAGTAAGAGTAATGCTGCTGTACCACGACAGCAGAAAACGAGACTCTTGTTGGATGCTCTGGAATCTGGAGGAGATAATGCTAAAGTAGAATTCTGCAGACTGCTGAAGGGGAAAGAATCTTCGCTAATAAATGAACTGGTACCTCATTTATGAAACATACATACAGATTTGATCTTAGAGTGTGTGCATGCTAAGAACCCACGCCAACATTCAGATTTCTAAAAGGCATCCTTGACCTGGAAAAGTGCTTAGCACCATGTCAGATTCTAAGTGGACATACGTGCTTTTCAGTGTAAATACTCCTGCAGGTATTTAGAAAGCAATTGTTATTGCACACCATTCTCAAGTAAAGCATTTGGATGTTGACTGGTGCTCTTTTATTAGCTAATGACCTTAATTTACGAGATGGAGATCTAAAACCGTTCAGCTGTGCGCAACTTCAAGGTCATTGCAATTTATAGATTTCACATCTGGAGGAGAGTTGTAATGTGTCACAAATTTAAAGTATTCCTTCATTTATGGTCTAACTTTTTATGTTATAATGTTTTATACTATATAACCCTATTAAAATTTAATTGTAATTCCTATATTTTCTTCTTGGTCTCAACCGTATATGTGCATGTTGATTGTGTCAATGTATTTTTTTGCTACATGAGGTATGTACTGTATGATGCTGTTTCTGTATGACAAAATGAGTCACTATGAAAGATGTTTTTATTTTATAATACTGTGGAAAAATAACCACATACATAAAAAAAAAAAAAAAAAAAAAAACTGTAAAAGTTGCTGTGGGGAAAAAGCACATGGGTCATATTTTTCTTTTGTATTTTACATTTTAACAGATGAATAAAACAAACGTAAACAAATAAAGTTAATCATAAACAGTATGAAGTACAGGTCTTTTTTTTAACAGGAGCATGAGGAAATGGATCTGAAGAGTCACACTGAAACATGCGCTCACATTCACACAATATAAACACAGTATTGCACATTCATTCCCTCATCTTTCCGTCTCTGATATGTGAATTTGATTGATCAAATTCATTGTCCTCTCGTCATACATAAAGGTGCCAAATAAGTCTCAAAGTCATAAGAGCTTTGACATGGATAGTCAATAAAAAAACATTTTGCAAATGATGCGCCTGCAAACTTTAACAGAGCAGCTCCTACACTGTAAAATTTCTACTTTATTTCAAAAATGTCAAACCTGATTAACGCTGCTAATTTGTTCAGCCAAAATGTATTGATCATTGCATATATGTTGCATGTTTAAATTTTAGTATAGGCCAAAAGGTGATGTACATTTCAGCAGATTAAATCAATTAAATCAAGCCAGATTTAAACTCAACAGCAGAAACATCTGCACAAATTGAGCAGAACGGTTTTTGAGCTCATAATAAAAGCCCTTCTTTATTTTGCATAAAAATTTTTACAGAAACTTGAATGAATCAATACCATTTTAGTATTATTTTAAACGTTGCTCTTATGATCTGCTTCAACATCCCTTTACAGAATTTAGACAAATGTACAAATCAGGAACATAAAAAAAGTTTTAAAACAATTTTCTCCTTTACATTGCTTATACCAAAAACCATTCGACCTCTGACCCCTTACCGCCATCTTAGAAAAATACTATAAAAGCGCTTTCAAATGCAATTTAGTTCAGATACAAATATGGAAAAGCACTCTACTCTACTTTGAAAGTGTGAAGGACAAATACATGGACACTTCAGAGAAAGAGATTCATCACATTCAGTTTTTTCCTCCACGTCACATCAGCAATCACACACACTCTCTCTCTCTCACACACACACACACACACACACACACACACATAGAAACACAAAGCGTCAAATACTCGTGAGGTTTTCTTGGAAGGAGGCAGAGCGTGTGTTCAGAGAAGAGTCCGTAAACTCACTTTGACACTCTGTGAGTAGCATCCATTTGTAAAAAATCCTAAAATGTTACATAAACTCCAGCTTTCAGAGTTAAAAGCACTGGTGGCGTTTACCCAGATACTCACGTCTCCGTCCTATCAGAAGAGTTCAAACTGGCAGCGGACAGCTATTCCTATGAGGAGCTCAGGCAGTGTGAGCAGTGGTGAGCGGGCCGTACGGTGAGTTATTTCACAAGCGATTGTCGACACCTGCAGTATTCTTCACCTCGCTGACTTGTTCTGCAATATCACATTGTGGATTATACAATCGGTGTGAGCCCACCCACAATTCCCATCTTTTAAAAGCATCATATTTTATTAGGTTGAGCAATGGGACAGATCAAAACAGGTCCAGTGTAAACTCCAGTGCATAGCGATCAGGCTTTCACTGGGCTTTACACGCAATAGTTGATGGCTTCTGGTGCCCTCCAGCCTTCTATTGGCCATTCTTTCAGCCAATACCGATTCACATGGAGAAACCCGTCCAATGGCTGCTTTGCAGCGTCTCAATTTGGTGCAGAGATTCCAGAGGACTGGTTTTGCCAAATTTGGCAAGAAGAAGGAAAGATGATAAGGTTTACATGCTTTTTCTCCACCTCTCGTGATTTCCTTTTCTGCTGCATTCATTTATTAATTTGGCACTTTTTTCTCTCAGTCATGTTGTTGTAAAGGTAGAAAACGCAATGTGTGTGTGTTTGTGTTTGCATATAGTTATGTTGAACAGAGAGAGAGTTTCAGACTGTAAGAGTGTGTAATAATGAGTGCGTACCATATATTGTTATCCACAGAAGTGCTTTTTTGTCAGTTTCACACATGAGTCTGCATTCTTTGCGTATGTCTCTGAGAGTATTCTGTGGGCGGGGTTGAATATGGAAATTGGGCGGAGCTGGGGTATTTTCCCGTGTTAGCGTCTTGACTTGTCCCCACCCCTTGTCCCGTAGGATACATTTCATAGGCTGGTCCTGCCTCCAAAGGCGGGGCGAAGCCTAACCTGTATTGAGGTGTTGTTGAATAAGCGTAGCTGTCAAAAGCCAGCGGATTGGTTGATTCCAGCAGGCCACGCTCTCCAGAATAGTCTGTGGTCTTGGAGACAGGGTTGGGTGGAGGTTGGATTTGCGACGCCCTGGCAATGGTGTTAAAATGGGCGTATGTGTTGTGAGCCATTCGGGAGGCGGGCCGGGGCTCGTAACGGCCCGTGGGTGGCGGGTGAATGTTGGCCACTGGGCCGCCGGCGGACGCCGAAACCGAAGCGGGATTCGGTGGCCGGAATTCCTGGTACAGCAGGGAGCGGGTAGAGGTGCGGACCTCATCATGTGTCGTAGCTCGAACGTTGTAGTAGCCATTGGTAGGGTCCTGAAATGACAAATATTTAATATTTCACAATTAACACTACTCAGGTAAATTTCATGGGTTAAATTCAGTCATTCCAACAGGAGTGTTTTGTATAAGGCATTTTTTCACACAAGCTGGTCATGCAAATTCACCACAATGACCAGCAAAAAGTTTTGCTGAAATTTCACTTCTATATAGGCACTATATAGGAGTCTCTAAACATCTGTGTGCTTGAACACACTATTGTTAAAAAGTTTGGGGTTGGTAAGATTTTTAAATGTTTTCTCTTTTGGTGACCATTTATTGAATCAAAAATACAGTAATTTTACAACACTTAAATTAAAAAACTTAACTTTTAAATGTACATGTAAAACAATTCCTGTTATTCCTGTTACTTAAGTCTTCAGTATCACATGGCCCTTCAAAAATCATTGTAATATGCTGATTTTATGCTCAAGAATCATTTCATATTATTATCATTATGTTGATTATTATTATGAGGTTAAAAACTAGTGCTTTCTTAATATTTCTGTGGGAACTGTAATACTTTTTGTTCAGAATTCTTTGATGAAAATAAAGTATTACTAACACCAAACTTCTGATAATATTATATACAGTCAAACCAAACATTATTCAGACACCAGATATAATTTTTTTACATTTTTTTTACTAGTGGGTGCAGGACTTAGTTCATTTATGTAATTGAGGACAACAAAATAAAGTAAACTGTAACAAACTATACCCAAAAATTCTTCATACAGTGGACTACCAGTAAAACTGATAAAAATATGGGACTAAAAATTTGATTTGACACTTTGACCTGACCATGTTTTGTTACATGTCTTCTATCTTCTATCTGACATTATCAAGATGAATTTGTTCTGACACAATTTAACTCTTAAGCTCTTAAACTATAGTGAATAAACTGTGATAATGTGAGAAATTTTGAAGGTGTCTGAATAAACTTTGGTTTGACTGTATTTCAATTGACTGTATCACAATTTAACTCTTGAGCTCTTGTCATATTTTATTACTATTTTCTTGGATTGTTGTTGGATTGTTGGATTGACTGTACAAAGGAAAAACTGTTAAAAATGTGTATTTTAAAAAAATAACCTCCTAAAAATGTTGAGCCATAGCTACAATACTTTCTCTGTCTGTGTAAAACTTTAAAGGTACAATGTGTCATTTCTGCATCACCAGCATCAGCAAACAGCACCTTATTTAAAAAAATCCCCATTGTTTTATACATATTTTGGACTATGGGGGGTGACATTACTTCAATGACATGAAATGGTTGGACTAGGTAAGCTACTAGCGCCACCTGTTGCTATTTTCACCGCAGCACAACTGGCAGGATTTAAACATGCCGACGCTTGTCATGATGCCGCAGCCACTGAAGGAGTTTCTCAGCAAAAACAATAAAATGTATAAAAATATGTATGAAACACAGTGGATTTTTAAAATAATGTAAATCTTTCATGGGTTTTCTACTACATATGTTTATCTTATATTAAGCCATACAATTCTTAATACCTGGGGTTCCCTTTAAGTACAGCATTCATGTCTGTATGCACCTGCTGTGTTTCTTACCTTGGGCTCATACTCCTCCACCTTGGGCTCCACCGTGTCGCTCTGGACGTCCTGCTTCAGGTCCATGTCATCTTTGAAGGGCTGGGTGGAGGGAGAGAGGGAGACAGAGGGAAGAAACTAAACCATCAAACGACAAAACACACACACGGAGAGAGGGAGGAAGAGAAGGAGAGAGAGGGAGGAAAACAGGATATCAGCTTTATCAGAATTGGTGAAGAATAGATGTTTTTTAAGCTTGTGGTGGAAAGAAAGTCTTTCACCATGAGAAACTCTTTTTACTTATAGGTTTTTCTTTTACTTATTTATCTTTGTGGATAAAATTAAGCAGAAATGGCCCACATTAAAAAGCACTAAAACTGGTGGCTCCTAAACTCACTAAGTACGTTTACATGCACTTTAATAGTTTGGTTTCAGTCAGACTGAAAGATAATGTTGAATGTTTTACCAAAGTTGGACTAGATAATGTGATTGTAGAGATTTTATAGAGCAGTTAAACCATATCAAATAATTGATCAATTTTTCCTTTAAATTGAACAATCACAACATGTTTGATATTTTATACTACTACACTACCATTTAAAAGTTTGGGATCAGTAAGATTTTCTTTTTAAAGAAGTGAAAATGAATTAATGAAAATGAATAAAGAAATCTTTATTCAGCAAGGAGGCATTAAATTGTCCAAAAGAATTGTTAACATAATAAAATAAATGCTGTTCTTTTGAAATTTCTATTCATTAAAAAATCCTGAAGATTATGGGTTCTTCAAAATATTATAAAGCACAAATGTTTTCAACATTGTTGATAATAAGAAATGTTTCTTTAGTGCCAGATCAGCATATTAGAATGATTTCATGAGGATCATGAGACACTAAAACTGAAAATTCTCCATCACAAGAATAAATTACATTTTAAGATACATTCAATTATAATATAATAATAGTTTACAATATTGCTGTTTTTGCTGTATTTATGGTCAAATACAGCTTTGGTGAGCATTAGAATACTGTCAAAAACATTTAAAAAATCTTACTGACCCCAAACTTTTGAACTGGAGTGCTTCACAGAGCACAGTGTTACAGAAAGCAAGTGCCAGACAAAATTTCAAAAGAAGACTTTATTTCTTTATTTTAAATACTAAAATAGCATGTCTGACCATGTAATTATGAACTTTTTATCAGACAGCCTGACAGTCTAGTTTATGCTATAGATACTCACAGAATACATAGCCTTTACCATTCGTGTGGCTGTGGAGGCGCCGGCCGCCTCTTCCTCAAGACTGTGAGTCTCCTTGTTGACCGTTTCCACCTTAATGTCCGGCTTCAGCGTGACTCCACGACGACCTGGAAGCACAACAGATCACTGACACAAAGCCTCACATCATTTTAATCAATTAAATGATTTAATGGTTCCATTAAATCATAGCAGTTTATAGGCATTGGTCTGAAAGCAAGATTATGATTTCAGTATTTTATTGTTACCTCAGACTGAACCTACAAGCTTTGTGTTGGTAGGCTGTTCCATAAAAGTTAGGACACATAAATCACCACGTGTCTCATTAAAGTAGATATTTTGTATTTTCTATTAGCTGACATCAAAGTTTAAATGAAAAAGCATAAAACTATTTTTGCAAAAATGGTAAATCTATCAAAACCTGTTGTAAAAATGTTTTCTGTTAAGTTCAGTAATGTTTATTATAATGTCTGTTTTTTGTTTGAAGCATATAAACTATGTTTATAAATACATGTATATGAATTTTAATATATCATCACTGGTGAGGGAAGTGTGGGGATTATTTAATTGCCATAACATTAATTCATAGTGCAAGAAAATGTCACTAAATGTAACAGTGGTTCTAAAAACAGAATTATTATTTAAATGTATTAATAAATATCCTTTTATATAAATATCTTTTTGGATTTGTGGTAAGCTATGACTATGACATGTTTTTGACAGGCTTTTTTTTCCTTTTCTGTCTTCTTGCCACACGGGGGCACCAAACCACAATCAAGCATTTTACACTTTTTTTTTTTTTTTAAAGTCTATTTGACTTTCAGAGAATTGCCTTTTAATACACATTTTGAATTCTGGTGATAAATTGATTAAATTCATCAAAAACAAATGAACATGAACACAGATGTACACACAGAGTCAGACACAAATACACGGTGTACTCACTGCCTTTGCGCTGTCGATACAGATAGAATATCAGAGCAAACAGGAGGAGCAGAAGCAAAATGGATGATCCAACAGATCCACCTGCTATCACACCTACAGGCACTATATCTGAGAGAGAGAGAGACAGGCATGAAACATACAAACACTATACCTGAGACAGGTATAAAGCAGACGTTTATGTTACCTACAGATGCTATGTCTAAGTGAGAGACAGGTATAATATCTACAAGCGTTATAGAAAGGAATGATATATCTGAGAAAGAGAGGCAAATGGGTATTAATCTAAAGATTATTATATAATCTTTAGATTATATATATATATATATATATATATATATATATATATATATCTGAGAAAAAAACACCAACAGACACAATATATATACAGGTGTTATATATCTGAGAAAAAGACACATACGTACACTATATATGAGAGAAAGACAGGTATTACATTACAAGCATGATACATATATCTGAGAGAAAGACAGGAATACACCTATGACCGTTATATATATATATATATATATACACAGTACTGTGCAAAAGTCTTAGGCCACTAGAATTTTCATCAGCTAAAAAATGGTTTAAAGTCAGTTAAAGTCGGTCTTTTGCTGTAGTGTGTCAGTAGGAAATATCAGTTTACATTTCTAAACATTCATTTTGCCATTAATTATAATAATCCAGTGAGATTTTTGTATGGAGCACAGGCTGTTGTCAGACTCCTTGTGCAAACAGAGATCTGATCTCTCCATCATTCAATCCAGTCTGTCTTAAGAAACAGAAAAAAACGGAGACAGACTAAATCCAGAAGAACTGTGGCAACATCTCCAAGATGCTTTAAGAGTCCTATACCTACAAAGCTACAGTACTGTTAAAATTTTCAGGCAGTTAGGCACATAAAATGAGGATGCTGTCAAAAACAATGTCATAAACAGATTTTCTTTATCAATGAACTTCTATTAACTAAAATAAATAAGCATTTGATGTGACCATCCTTTGCGTTTAAAGTAGCTTTTGCCCTATGTGCACTTGTGCATAGTTTTCCAGGTAGCTTTGCAGGTAGGTTACTTGAAACATCTTGGAGATGTTGCCACAGTTCTTCTGGATTTAGTCTGTCTCAGTTTTTCTGTTTCTTCATGTGATTCCAGAGACAGACTGGATGATGGTGAGATCAGATCTCAGTGTGGAGCACTGGCTGTTGTCAGACTCCTTGTGCAAACAAAAATCTCACTAGATTATTACAATTAATGGCAAACAGAATGTTTGGAAATGTTAACCGATATTTTTTACTGATACACTACAGCAAAGGATAGAAATAACTTACTTTAAACCATTTTTTAGCTGGTGAAAATACTAGTGGCCTAAGACTTTTGCACAGTACTGTATATATATATATTGCTTGTAAATATATGATATATGAGAGAATGATACTTATGGAAACTATATTTGTGAAAGAGACAGGTATTATATAAAGGAAATATATCTGAGAGAAAGACACCTATGGACACTATATCTGAGAAACAGGAATGAAATCTAAAGGCATTATCTAAAAGAAAGACACCTACAAACACTATATCTGAGACAGAGACAGGAACTGCATCTACAGGTGTTATGTATCTAAGAGACAGACACCAACAGACATGATCTGAGAGAGACTGGAATTGCATCTACAAGCATTATCTAAGGGAAAAACACCAACGGACACAATATGTGAGAGAGAGACAGGTATTATATCTAAAGGTGTTATATATGTAAGAGAAAGACACCTGGACATTATATCTGAGAGAGAGAGAGACAGGAATTGGATCTACAGGCATTATATATCTGAGAGAAAGACACCAACGGACATAATATGTGAGAGAGACAGATATTATATCTACAGGTGCTATATATCTGAGAGAAAGACACCTATGGACACTATATCTGAGAAACAGGAATGAAATCTAAAGGCATTATATATCTAAAAGAAAGACACTTACAAACACTTTATCTGAGAGAGAGACAGGAATTGCATCTACAGGCATTATATATCTGAGAGAAAGACACCCACGGACATAATATGTGAGAAAGAGACAAGTCTATCTATAGGTGTTCTCTATCTGGGAGAAAGACACCTATGAACACTTTATTTGAGAGAAAGACCCCCATGGACACTATATCTGCAAGAGAGACAGGAATTATATCTACAGGTGTTATGTATCTGAGAGAAAGACACCCACAGACATGACATTTGAAAGAGACAGGTATTATATCTATAGCAGTTATATATCTGATAGAATGGTACCTACAGGTAATACATCAGAGAGAGAGACACCTATGGACATTATATCTGAGAAAAAGACAGGAATTGATTTAAATTTGTAGATCTCTAAATTGGACATTTGCAAGATTCGACATCTGGAATCTGAGGGTGCAAAAAAATCTAAATATTAAAATAATCATCTTTGAAGTTGTCCAAAGTTCTTAGCAATGCATAATACTAATCAAACATTAAGTTTTGATATATTTACGGTAGGAAATTTACAAAATGTTTTGATGGAACATGATCTTTACTTAATATCCTAATGATTATTTGCATAAAAGAAAAATCAATCATTTTGACCCGTACTATGTATTTTTGGCGCTTGCTACAGAGTCACATAGATCTAAAAGAAAGACACCTAAGGACACTATATCTGAGAGACAAACAGGATATGCATCTATAGGCATTATATATCTGAGAAAAAGACACCAGTGGACACAATATGTATGAGAGAGAGGTATTATATTGACTGGCATTATATATCTGAAAGAATGACACCTACATAATATATCTGAGAGAGAGAGACAGGGATTATATATTTGAAAAAAAAAAAAGATACTTATAGACACTATATCTGAGTGAAAGAAATTATTATATCTACAGCCATTATATATCTGAGAGAGAAAGACACCCACGCACTACACTATATCTAGACATTACACTAGGTAATTATATTATAGGTATTATACCTACGGATGCTATATCTGAGAGCGAGAAAGAGAAAGAGAGGTGTACCTGATATATACCTACAAATGTGACCTTGGACCACAAAAACAGTCATACAGTTGCAATCAAAATTATTCAACCCCCTTGACCTGCAAGACATTTTGATCCAGAGAACAAAATTTAGTGAAAACAATTCAACAAAGGCATCAGTACACTATTGGAGAAAGTTTGTCATTACACATTTGAATAATTCTGAGAACGCAAGTGAGTAAGTAACGTAAGAAAAAAATAAAAAATTAAATTGGCTCTAAATGTTCATGTTCAAAATTATTCAACCCCCAAAAGTAAAATTTGGTGCAGAATCTTTTATTCTTTAAAACCACCAATAATCGCTGCTTGAAAGTGCTTGGAAGCTTCTGTCACCTCTCTACTGCAATCTTGGCCCATTTCTTGCCTGAAAAAGCTTTCAGATCACTGATAATCTTTGGTTTTCACATTGCCACTGCTTTAATCAAATTCAAGCAAATATTTTCAATGAGAATTAAATCTGGAGACTGAACAGGCCACTCAAGAACATTCTATGACTGATTCCTGAACCAAGCATAAGTAGATTTTGATGTATACTTCAGGATGATTGTCCTGCAGGAAAGTCCATTGATCATCAGCTTCAGTCATTGCACCATAAGCATCACAATTCTTGCCAAAATGGCCTGATACTTAAAAGAACACATGATATCCTTCATACTGTCATGTTTTCCACTTCCTGCTACAGTAAAACAACCCCATAACAGGACTGATCCACCTCCATGTTTGACGATGGAGATGGTGTTCTTCTGCTTATAAGTTTTGTCTTTTTTTTGCTCCAGACATACCGCTGATCCACAGGTCCAAACAGTTCTAGTTTGGTCACATCACTCCATAAAACATTCTTTTATTCCATTTCAGAACTCCACAGGTCTATCCAAATGAATTTTAGCATGTTCAGGTCGGCCTTTTTGTTCTTTTTGGTCAAGAGTGGTATTCGGCAAGATGCCCCAACATGAAGGCCATACTTGTCTAGTGTTCTTTTCATACACTGCTTTAAAATGTTTTTCCTCGTTTCATCGGGTCGTATTGCAAGTCTTTGGCTGTACATTGCAGGTTTTTCTTAGTTGCTCTGATCAAACATTTTATGATATTGTGCTTTTTTTGTTCAACTCCCTAAAAGGTTTTCTGGTACAACACACTTCAAACAAAGGAATAAGGCTGCCAGCTGCATCTCTAGGAACTTTTAATGTCTTGGAAATCTTAATGTAGCCTTAGACTTTCTAATAAAATAAGACAATTTCTTCTCTATAGTTTTTGTGAGAGCTCTGTTGACTGTGTCATATTAGCGACTCAACTTCAGCTCATGCATGGGCTAACCGTATGTATGTGTCACACCTCAAGCTAATTCTGTTTTTTAATAAAGTTTATAAAGGCTTAATTGTGTTTTAAGACAATTTTGTTCCCTACCATAAAAAATAAGTGACTTAAAACAGCAATGTTGAACAGGGGTTGAATAATTGTGAAATAGCTGTGATATTAAAAAATCCTATAACTCAAAAACATTACATTCTATATTGACATTATAACTTTTAATATGCCATTAAACTGTTGTAGATGCGATTTTTATAAAGTCCTGGATCTTCAGAAAAGCTTGTATTTGTAAAGTACTGCAGTCTCTGGGGGGTTGAATAATTTTGATTGCAACTGTAAGGGTCAATTTTTAATTTAGATATATACATCATATGAAAGCTGATGATAAGCTTTCTATTGATGTATGGTTTTTTAGGATAGGACAATATTTGACCAAGATACAACTATTTGAAAATCTGGAATCTGGGGGTGCAAAAAAATCAAAATATTGAGAAAATCGCCTTTAAAGTGGTCCAAATGAAGTTCTTAATAATGCATATTACTAATCAAAAATTACGTTTTGATTTACAGTAGGAATTTTTCTAAATATCTTCATGGAACATGATCTTTAATTAATTTCCTAATGATTTTTGGCATAAAAGAAAAATCAGTAAGTTTGACCCATACAATGTATTTTTGCCTATTGCTACTAATATACCCCAGCGACTTAAGACTGGTTTTGTAGTCAAGGGTCACAAATGCGCTATATATGACAGAGAAAGAGAGTTATTATACCTAGAGACATTATATCTAAGTAAGAGACAGAGAGAGACAGAATGAGACAGGTCTATAGGCACTATACTGTATCCACCAGAGTGTTTTTTTCTGACCTGTCTCCTCCAGGGTGATGATCATGGTTCCTGGTCCAAAGGCGTTCCATGCCGTGCAGTTGTAGGTGGACTGGAAGTCAGACTCCATGACGTTATTGATGGTGAGCGTGGACAGAACGGCGCCCCCTTGTGACGCAGGTCTGCTCTGCTCTACTGTGTACCTCTCCAACAGCGTTCCTCTCTCTTTTTCCCAAACATTCTCCTTCCAGGCCCAAACCTGCAAAAACATGTATGCATTAGCACACACATACACATACACATTAGTAAATAGCTGCATGAGAATGTCATACATTTTTGAAAATACATTAAAAAAAATACACACACAGGCAGAGGTTCACAGCCCTTTTAGGATTTGTCTCTGAACTGTGGGAGAGCAGATAGTTCATACAAAATGAACAACACTCTATCAAATATTCACAGCACTAATGTCCCTCTCAAACCGACAACAGAGCGACAGTGAGAGCGGGGGGCGCAACAGGAAGGACGAGAGGATGAGGAACAAAAGCATATGGCGCACTTTCCTTTCCTCTCCTCCACTTTCTTTCCTCATTCATTCCATTATTCATTATCTCATAAGTACCGTCTCCACATTAAGGCCAGTCCTGTTGTGCCATGTCTCATTATCCAGTGAGCGATCAGACAGAGAGAGAGAACAACAGAGGAGTGTGAGTTTCTATTACTAAACTCATGCATAATAGTACTATTATGGGCAAATCTAGGTTTAATTTAATCTTTATTCCCTATAATAACTTGTTTAAATATCACTCTAACAGCTTATAAGTTTGTGGACTTTTTTATTTTTGTAATTGTTCATTTAATTTTACTACTACTCGTTCCCTCTATTTTCACTATTCTTGCTTGATTTCAATATTCTTCTTTGCACTTTAATTTATGATTTAAAAACTATTATTTTATTTGCTAATATTACTATTTGTTTACTACTTTTAATACTGCTATTTTTACTTAACTTTTCCACAGTTATTTTATTGGACTGTTGCTTTATTTTAATTTATCAAATTTGGTTTTATAATCCATTGCTTTGTATTAGGGCTGTCAAACGACACAAAATAAATACATAATATAATACAAAATAAAAGTTTGAGTTTGCCTAATGTGTGTGTGTGTACTGTGTGTAATTATTATGTCTATATAACACATTCATGTATATATTTAAGAATGTATTTATTCAATTTTTTATATTAATTATATTATATATAAATACAAATACTTTGTACATTAATATTTCTCTTAATTATATATACATGTATTTGTGTATTTATATATACACATTATAATTACACACAGTACACACACGATGCAAACTCAAACCTTTATTTTGTATGCAATTATTCATGATTAATACAGCCCTACTTTGTATCCATTCCAATTGTTAATATTACTATTTTTCCCTCTTACTTTCCTTTTTTGCGATTATTTTATTTTATAATTTGAAAATGTCCATTCAAAAATATTTAATTTTTAATATGACTATTTGTTTTATATTATTAATTTTAATCTATTTTATTTTATTTCCTATACCATTTCTTTATTTTATTTAATACTACTTTGTTCCCTCTATTTTCATGATTCTTCTATACCTTTTTGCAGTTATTTATTTTAAAAAAAATATTGTATTTGTTAATATTTGTTTTTTTGTTTAGTATTTTAATACTAAAACTTTTTACTTATTTTATTTATTAGATTTATTTTATTGATTTCTTTTATATTTATTTTTTATACACCACACGTTTATTTGTTAATACTAGGTTTGCTGCATTTGCACTATTTTTTATTTAATTTTCTTTCCAGCAAAGCAGTTTTTATTGTGCCAAAGAAGCGTGCTAAAACAAGAGAAAGGAAAAAGAGTGACTAGAAAGGTGCATGAAGGAGAACGATAAAGAGGAAGAGGGTGACTAGAGGACAGATGGAAGGAAGAAGACGAGAGAGAGAGTGAAGGAAGGAGGAAAAGAAGCAGAGCGTTGAGTAAAGTGCTGAGATTGTTAAAAGCTCACTCATTTGTCTGTCATGTCGTGTCGTCTGCTGGTGATAATCGACACTGAAAGGTACAGGACTTTGTTCTGCGCCGTCACTCTTTTTCTCCCCCTCCCCGTCAGCCCTCCTCATCTTTCGTGTCTCATTTGATATCTTCTTGACCTCTATTTTTCACGCTTCCTTTAGCTCTCTCTCTCTCACGCTCTCAGTATTCAATCAAGTATAGTGTAAAAATGATAAAGGTAGGATGAAAAACAAGTACAGTAAGAGCCACATTAAGAGAATACATAAAGCAGAATAAAGCTGCTTTATGTCATTTCAGCACCATTAGTGCCAAGAAACAGCACTGAAAACCCAGAGAAATTATATTGGCAATGCATAACCAGAAGAAAGTAGGAAGAAGCACCCCCACCTCAAAAGAACAAACTTTAAAGCTCTAAAAACAGACTTTCTTTAGTGAAAAAACCTAGATTATTTATTCCGCATTCATTTTTACACAGTATCTGCACAATGCATGAAATGTATTGTCTGCTGTAAATCACGGCACACCCCAAGTCATGAATAACCTGTAAAAAAAGCCATTTATGTAATGTATAGAGTGGGATTTCAACTCACAATTTTGTCTGGTGGAGGGGTGCTGGCTATGTAGCACTTGATTTCCCCTTTCTCTCCTCTAACAGCATACTGGATCGGCTCGCTCGAGATGATTGGAGGACCTGGACACCCAATCACATCATTAAAAGAGTCATATCACACTTTTAAAATTTTAGCAACCTTGTATGAGAATTCAAAGAAAAAAAAAATACTCCAAGAGTTAAAAAAACATCTGGACATATTTTTCTGTAGTTATGTATGTGTTACTGACCATTGACTGTAAGAGTGACCTCTGTCTCTCCGACACCAATTCTGGGAACGATGGCTTTACACACATACTGTCCTGCATCCGCCTGACTCACAGACTTCAGAAATAACTGATTGCTATTACTGAGGACCTGAACAACAAAGAATGCAATAAAGAAAGATAGACAGCATTAAAAATGGTCAATGGAGTGTTTTTGTTGTTTTTGTACAAGTCTGATTTTTTTTGTTTTTGTTAGAGGTGAGTGCACTTTGAAGGGTGTAGGAAGTATTATCTAGTGTGCACTAACCATACTGGAGCCCTTCTTAGTCCATGTGAGGGTGAGCGGAGGATTTCCTGACCATTTACAGTTGAGTGTGACATCAGAGTCAACGTCCACTGTCACAGGCCTCGGCTCCACAACCAAAATTGGACCAACTACATAAGAGAGAGAAAAAAAGAAGGCAACAAGGTTATCATAAGCTACTAAAACAATTAAGATGATTTTTTTTTAGAAAACTACAAACAACATAAAAACAGAAGCTATATAAAATACAAATAAACCTTAAACTGAAAAACAGAAACACTAAAAGTTAGTAAAATCTGCTTAAATATTATAACCCTAGATGAAATTATGCACACCGGCATTTTAATAAACACATTTCCCAATCTGTGGCTGTAAAAATGGTGTTTTCTATATACCCTACCGCAGAACCTGATTTTACCAAGTACGACATGTTCCTGGATCAACATCTTTGTTGACCCTGGAACAACATTGTGATTAACCAATCAGATTTGAAAAAACAGTTTATAGTTTTTGTGAAGTTTAGGCTTACAATCAGTGTTTAGTACTTGCACATCAGTGTCATTCATCTATCATTTCCTCTGATTTTAGGGATTATTCATGGGTAAGATTAGGTTTAGGTGTAGGGATGTGGTCACGGTTAAATTTTTGTATTAAAATGTTGTTCCAGGGTCAACAAAATATGTTGACCCAGGAACACATCTAACTCAGCAAAATCAGGACGTGCCTACACTACCAGTCAGACGTTTTTGAACAGTAAGATTTTTTATGTTTTTTTAAAGAAGTCTCTTCTGCTCACCAAGCTTGCATTTATCTGATCTAAAGTACAGCAAAAACAGGAAAATTTTGAAATATATTTACTATTTAAAATAACTGTTCTTTTTGCATATATTTTAAAATGTAATTTATTCCTGTGATTTCAAAGCTGATTTTTTTAGCATCATTACTCCAGTCACATGATCCTTCAGAAATCATTCTAATATTCTGATATTCAGACATTTATTATTATGTTGAAAACAGCTGAGTAAAATGTTTTCAGGTATCTCTGATGAATACAAAGTTTAAAAAAACAGCCTTCATGCGAAATAGAAATCTTTTGTAACATTATAAATGCCTTTATCATCACTTTTGATCAATTTAAAGCATCCTTGCTAAATAAAAGTATTAATTTCTATAATTTCTTTCCCCCCAGAAATTTATACTGATTCCAATGTAGCGTTGATCACAGGAATAAGTTACATTTTAGAATGTTCAAATAGAAAGCAGTTATTTTATATAGTAAAAATATTTCACGATATTACCGCTTTTGTTGTATTTTGGATCAAATAAATGCAGGCTTGGTAAGCAGAAGAGACTTTTTTTTTTTTTAAAAAACATAAAAAATCTTATATTCAAAAACTTTTGACTGGTAGTGCAAAGATATGCCAAATCTTAACATAAGTGAGAAATCCAAATGAGTGGCTTTACTTTGTTTTAAATTACATTTAAATTTCAGAACGAAAAAAAACAACAACATAATTTGCACTGGCTGAACTACATAGCAACGGCAAATGCATACAGTATAACATAAATCCATCTGTAGACCTGTAGATCATTGGATGAATGGACTGAGATACTCACAGTGAACATCCACCAAAATACTGACGTTAGTGCTGCCCACTGCATTAAAGACTAGGCAGGACACGGGCTCAGTGAAGAACGAGTGATCTGCTGTCGTCTCAAACACACTTTCTCTTGCTCCGTCCAGAATCACGCCCCCCTTAGCCCACCTACAACACATTATGGTTGTTATAGTTAACTAAAATTCATGCTAAAAAAATATATATATTACACATAACTAAAATAACAAAGTAAAAGATAAAATAAACATTGACTGAAATAAAATATAAAATGCTTGAACGTATTGTATTTAAGCTATTTGCCAAGATAGCATTTCTCATTTTCTTGAGGTACTAAAATACCTAAAACTAAAACTTGAATAAAAATGCTAAAAACTATAAAATAGCATCTCAAAAATATAAAAATAACACTGCAAACACACACATTGTGCATATCTAAACAGGAGAGAGCACATCACTGCGATCAGCATCTACACCCACACTACACACTAACCTGTAACCCATAATGGGAGGGTTGGCAGTGGCCTGGCAGGTAAATTTAACTCGCTCTCCTTCAAGAACCGAGCGAGGCTCTATAGACAGGATGACTGTAGGAGGATCTGGAGAGAGATTGAGAGGTCATTAGGGCTCTTCTTGTGCGTATACAGTATGCCAGCACAGCAAAGTAGGTGTACATAATCACTTACGGTGGACATTGAGAGTGACAGTGGCCCTCTTTCCCAGCGGGGCGGCCAGGTTTGAGGCCACACAGGTGAAATTTCGTCCCGTGTCTGTGTCCACTGGCTGGATCTCCAGAAAACTCTTTGTAGTCACCCTCTTCCTGTCCGCTAACACCTCCTGATAGATAGATAGACAGACAGACAGATACTGTATGTTCACATATTTGTGATTTTTATTGCTATCATTATTTGCTTGTGTGCTCACTCACAGTGCTGGTATGGGCTCCCTCCACTATGATCCCATCTTTGTACCATTCTATCGTTGACAGTGGCTTTGCTCCTCGAGACACACAGGTGAGGTTATATGAGGTTCCTGCTGTCAGCAAGATCTCCGGAGAGCCCTCGATAACAGGACCTTCAGGGGGAACTACACAGACAGATAGATAATATGCTGAAAGTGACTTACACACTGTGCACACAGTTAACATCTATAAATGCTGCCACATATGATTTGGTTTTGTCCTTTGTGAATATTGTGTATGACACACTATTGTTCAAAAGTTTTGGGTCAGTAAGATTTTAAAAGAAAACATTTTATGCATTAAGCTTATTAAAAGAGGTAGTAAACATTTATAATGTAAACAATATATTTCAAATAAATGCTGTTCTTTTAAACTTTCAATTCATCAAAGCATTATGAAAAAAACTGTTCCTACAGAAATATTAGGTAGCACAACTATTTCTTGAACACCAAATCAGCATATTAGAATGATTTCTGAAGGATCATGTAAAACTAAAGACTGATGAGTGATGCTGAAAATTCAGCTTTTGCAATCAGGAATAAATACAATTTTTAAAATACATAAAAATAGAAAACTTGTTTTAAATTGTAATAATATTTCACAATTACTATAGTTTTGAACAAAAAAGTCAGCCTTGATAAGCATAATTTGGTAACACTTTATGTATAATGCATTATAAAGGGTTTTTAAATGGTATAATGCATTATAATTAATCATAATGTGCAGTGTAATACATTATATCTTGTTGTAAATAATTGTAACTGAATTTAAAATGCATATATATAACAATTAATTGATAAGTGTTATTTATAATGTATTAACTGTGTTTACAATTATTCATGAGATTGTACAATGCATTATAAGATGGATTACAATGCATAATTAATGCATTAAAACTACTTTTATAATGCATTATACATAAAAGCCTTTAAGTAAAGTGTTACCCATCAATTTAAAAATATTAAAAAGACTTTCCGACCCCAAAATTTTGAATGGTAGTTTATATGTGACCCTGGGCCACAAAACCAGTCTTATATAGCATGGGTATATTTGTAGCAATAGCCAAAAATACATATAAAAATACAAAATAAATATGGGTCAAAATTATCGATTTTTCTTTTTTGCCAAAAATCATTAGGATATTAAGTAAAGATCATGTTCCATGAAGATATTTTGTAAATTTCCTATTGTAAATATATCAAAACTTAATTTTTGATTAGTAATATGCATTGCTAAGAACTTCATTTGGACAACTTTAAAGGTGATTTTCTCAATATTTAGATTTTTTGCACTCTCAGATTCCACATTTTCAAATAGTCGTATCTCGGCCAAATATTGTCCTATCCTAACAAACCATAAAATGGAAATCTTATTTATTCAGCGTTCAGATGATGTATAAATCTAAATTTCGAAAAATTTACACTTGACTGGTTTTGTGGAAAGGTTATTACCGTTACACTGAATATGAAGAAATATAACTTATGTACTGCAACTTGTGTTAGTGATTTGATTTTTAAAGAAGTCTATGTATGTACACGTTTGTGTATCATGCCAGAATAGCTTCACATAAAGAAAAAGAGAATGTAAATAGTTAAATTGCTCCAAGGCAGCAGTACAGCATCTCTGAAGCTGCTATTAGTGTCCTTACAAAACAAGTTAAAAAAAGAAAGCAGAATGTATTCTTTAGAAAAACACTTCCTGTGTGTTAATGGCTATGTTGGGTCTGCAAATTGCAAACCGTATACTGCATTTTTTTTTTTGTTTTTTTTTAATTATTAGTGAACATTATGTAGCAATGAATATTTTGAACAGTAGTATATTTCATCACTGTCACAGCAACAATCTCAAATACAGAAATAATTCTGACTTTTGCGTTCAATTTTGTGCAGTTTAAATAATGAGTCCTTAAACACAACTGATATTGCTTTAGGTTCATTCATCATACTGGAAATGGAAAGTCAAGTTGAGTGTTTTGTATGAGTGTGCTGTTGTTTATTGAAATGCATGGAATTTAAAGGAGAAGTCACCTTCCAGAACAAAAATTGACAGATAATGTACTCACCCCCTTGTCATTCAAGATGTTCAGGTCTTTCTTTCCTCAGTCGTAAAGAAATTATGTTTTTTGAGGAAAACATTTCAGGATTTTTCTAACGGACTGATATGGTGCCCCGAGTTTGAACTTCCAAAATGCAGTTTAAATGCACCTTCAAACGATCCCAGCTGAGGAAGAAGGGTCTTATCAAGCGAAACGATCGGTTATTTTCATAAAAGTAATACAATTTCTGTACTTTTTAATGTCAAACACTCATCTTGTCTCGCTCTGCCTGAACTGTTTTTGTCCGGTTCATGACAGTTAGGGTATGTCGAAAAAATTCCCATCTCATGTTCTCCCTCAACTTCAAAATTGTCTTATATCGCCTTTTTACCTTTTTTGTTAAGGGTGTTTGATCTTCTGTGCATGTTCACTTTGCAAAGACTGGGTCGGTACTTCTGCAGCGACGTAGGATGATTTTGAAATGATTTCTGAAGTTGAGGGATAAAATATGATTGGAAAAAATGCAGTTCAACTGTCATGAACCAGAAAAAAACAGTTCAGGCAGAGCAAGACAAGAAGAGCATTTGACATTAAAAAGTATATCAATTGTATTAAGTTTATGAAAATAACCGATCGTTTCGCTAGATAAGACCCTTATTCCTCAGCTGGGATCATTTACAACTGCATTTGGGATCAATTGAAGCCACATTTAAACTGCATTTTAGAAGTTCAAACTTTAACACAAAATCCTGAAATGTTTTCCTCTAAAAACACAATTTCTTTATGACTTAAGAAAGAAAGACATGAACATCTTGGATGTCAAGGCGGTGAGTACATTATCTGTAAATTTCTGTTCTGGAAGTGGACTTCTTTAATGCAAAAAAAAAAAAAAAAACATTCTTCTCACACTATACAAACTGTAAAAATACTATAATGGCAGTACACTATTCTGAATATATTCGGTGTGTACTCACTCAGAACAGTGAGTTTAGCTCTTCTGGACCTCAGAGCGGCTTCAGTGGCCTGACACTCGTACAGCGAGTCATCGGTCAGGTCCGCTGACGTGATCTCCAGATTATACTGCCCAACATCCAAGATACGCAATACACGGTACCGTGGCCATGCTGAAACACACACACACCATTACAATTTAACACAGTAATACGTTTCATGCATTTATCATTTCAGATGCAAATAACACTGTGCTGCAAAAGCCCAAGCATAGCTTGTATCCACAGTCAGAATTTATATTTATTTTGCTTCAAAAGCACGACTGTGTCTATTACATGGATTTCCCCTCACAATAGAGAACTCTAATGAATATATACATTCTTTGTAAATTTATTGAAAGCTCCAGCGATCTTTGAATTATAAAACCCAAGCCATATATTATACAGCCAATCAGTGTGATTATGTGGTGGCTTGTAGGACATGTTTTTGTCACCAGAGGGCAGCACTCCAACACATTGGCATTCAGACTGCACACTCTCTCTCGCACACACATTATGACATCATCGATCTGGATACCAGGAGGACAAAAGTATTGGCAACGATTACATCATCCTTTAGCTCAACCAATCAGCAAGCAGACGCTTAACCTGTGCGCGTGTTTGCACATCTATATGTGTATGTGTCTGTGATTAGAGCGGACAAAAGAGCAACACGTCCAAAAAAAAAAAAGCGACAGAGGGAGCAAGACAGAGGACAAAGAAAGAAAATGGCAATGTCTGGACAATGAAAGGAAAAAATTATGTCTGTTGCATCATTTTAAATAGAGGAGAAGAAGAAACCTTATGCTGTATGATGTATGTTGCATTGCACATATGATGTATAGACACAGGTTACTGTCATGCCCATTTGAACTGAAGAGGCACGAGCCTCAGGTTTCTGAGATAAATTCAAAAAAGAATTATTTGTATCAGTGAAAATTAGGTTGCAAAATCAGTGCAAGTAAAAAACGATGCTTGTCTAAAACATTGCAGAAAAATTGGAAAGTGGAAAATCCAGTCATCGTACCCACCCTTGTGTCGTTTCAAACTAGTATGACTAGATACAACTAAAATGCATGCCGATTGCTGGCTGTCAGGCTCTGATGCAATTTTTCTTGGTTTATTCATTTGAACGCTTGTCCCCTTTCATGCTCAATCATATTATCTTATCTCACTTCGAGCACTTATTAAGCTCATACTGTCACTCGTTTACCCTCTAAAAACGGTGCATGACGCCCTTGGTTAGTGTGATCTGATGTATGTGTGTGTTTGCTCACCCCTCAGATCTTCTCCGATGCCAAGAGCGAGCCCGTCTTTGGTCCACTGTACAATGCCGGTGTAGTTAAACACCACACAGGACAAAACTACTCTCTCCCCGACCACCACAGACTGATCCGCCGGCTCCTGAGAAAACCGCGGGCCGCTGAACACTGTCAGACACAGAAAAAGACAAAAAATCGCTTTTTTTGTTACTGTACACTTTGCATGGACACTGTAGATTTTTTCCACTTTTATGAGGATTTTTGGTGTGCCATACATTTATATTAAATACTTCTAACCCAAACCTAGAGAAGAACATTAAAATAATCACATTTATATATTTAAATTCTGCATTTGGTAAAATACACTACAATTCAAAGCAGTAATATTGTGAGATATTACTATATTAGATTTTACAAATAGCTATTGTATATTTCAATATATTTTAAAAT
Organism: Cirrhinus mrigala; assembly: GCA_036247105.1. Lineage (NCBI taxonomy): Eukaryota > Metazoa > Chordata > Actinopteri > Cypriniformes > Cyprinidae > Cirrhinus > Cirrhinus mrigala. Next base: position 31,750,712 of record CM070008.1, read on the forward strand.
GTAACTTTTTTCCTGTGATGCAAAGCTGAATTTTTAGCATCATTACTCTACTCTTTAATGTCACATAATCCTTCAGAAATCATTCTAATATGCTGATTTGGTTTTCAAGAAACATTTTCTAATTTTTGCCAATGTTAAAAACAGCTGTGCATTAAACATTTTTGTGAAAATCATGATAATTAGCATTCTTTGTTGAATATAAAGTCTAACAAAAAAGCATTTATTTAAAAAGAAAATCTTTTAATCAAATGCATCATTGCTAAAAAAAAAAAAAAAAAAAAAAATTGTGTTTTCAAAAAAAATGTAATGTCCGTCCGTATTAAAACGACAAATAAAACAATTTGAGTTCATCACAAGCGCATCACAGATATCTGGGACATTTTTGTCCCAATCCCTGATTAATTTTTGACGCTGATATATTGTGTTAATGTCTTATTTTAATGTATACATATAAATGCAGATTAATAAAAATACAACATTTTACAAACATACGCTATAGACTCTTTTTTTATCCATTACATCATCACAGAGATATTTCTGAAAGATTCCGTCACTCTCCCTCTCTTCCTGCCTCTCTTTCTCCTCCGGCACATGCCACTCCTCCAGGATTATTGGTAACAGTCCAATTTGCTAATTAAGGCAAAACGTTAATAAAGGGAGGGAGAAAAAAAGGAAAGGGTGCACCTCCAGAGGATTACATTTACAGCCATAAAACAAAACTCTTCATCACACTTAAAGGAACAGGTCACACCAAAATGGAAATTCTGTCATCATTTACTCCAGCAAACCAATAATTAAGAATGTACTGGGCGCTTTTTTCCACATAGTCCAAATGAAAGTGGACTGAATCTGTCAAGCTGACTTTGGTGTTTCGTGGAAGAAAGAAAGTCATACGGAAAGTCAAGGACTCCGGACATCGAGTTCCTGTCATAAAAGCAGCCTTCTCTCTTCGCAACTGTCCATGCATCATGATTGGACTGTAGAAGACATGACGTCATGTCTTTGCGGCACAGCTGCTTATGACAGCGCTTAATGACACTGGCCCGTGTATCAGAACGCTCAAAGCAGCTTCACTCAGTTAACTAGTCATTAGTGATGCAAAAGTGCCCTCAGAACAAAGACACAACATCTGATGTCTGATTCATAGACTGATTCGTCTGTGTGTGTGTTTTTTTGAAAACTCTGAAGTATTTCCAGATGCTACAGTATAAGAAAACATCCCTGAAGTGGTGCTGCCAAATGTTAAGCATTTAGAAAAGCAGAGCCAAATGCAAAACGTCATGGAGAGAAAGAGATAAACAGAGAATGACAATAATGTACCCTGTAGCACACAGAGACACAGAAGCAAGCTTTTAATTATAAACCGAGAGAGGTAAGCAAGAATACATGACTTAGTCAAATGGTCTCAGACGGAACATTCATCTGTCCACATCTTTCCTCAGGGCAAGTCCTGCTCTAATTTTGCTCACAAACAAATAAAAAACTGTGTTTTGTGTGGGTGTGTTTTGTGTGATGTCCATGAGCATTTGTGTGCGCGTACTAAAATGAACTCTGTGTTTGCCTCAGGTACCAAAATATTTACATTACCAGATTAAGTACTAGGAATCGACTCTGACTTTGATTCAAACTTCGGAATCGATTCCAAGACTGGATTCCAAACTCATTCCAGAATCATCAAACTGACACTGTGTCCACAGTCTACAAGCCACTACATTAATATTGTATATATTTACAATATAAAGTATAAGTTACAATATAATGGTTTGCGATATAATATTTCCTTTTAAAACAATACATAAATATAGGTGTATTCATTGTAAGCACGCAACTTCCGGATTAGCCACAGGCAGCTGAGATGGAAGTTTCTGTAGCGTTTCCGGCCAGTTTAAATTTAATATTAAACTTTGTTTTCACCTCTTACTGCTCTTGTGTTGACTCTTCTTTCAAACACGAGTTCCTTTCGGTCAAGTCCAGTCAAGTAACGTTAATTATGATCGATCAGCAAGCGTTGTTGTGATCGCAAATGATTCGGTGTTTTGAACAATATCCTGCTCAGTGAATGATTCAAAGGCAGTGGTCGCCATCTGCAGGCGAGTTGCTGAAGGAAGCACAGATTCTAAACGAATCATTTTGTGAACCGAATTGAAAGATTTGATTCATTGGAATTAATCGAAATTGTGAAGAATCTTTTGGGGGTCTGCGAAACTAAACTAGTCCAACTGCTAATGAAAAATGGCCCAACATCAGCCCAATCGTGATTTTCTGTGAATGGAATCAACTTTTTGGAGTCAGCCTTTGTATTTGACTATATATGTCCAATAAGTCAAAGAAATTTATCTTTATTTGATTCAGCTAATTAGTGTGTATACTCTATTCTTTTCTTTGTTTTCCTCACTCAGTCTTTATTCACTTCTTTGCGGGCGCTTACGGTGCTTGTCTTTGCAGCAGTTGAAATAAACTTTAAATACCATGAAATCAAAGTTTTTTCATATTTGTATTATGTAGACTAAAAACAATGTGTGTATGCTGTTAAAACATGTCCTGTGTGTGTATACATATTTTATTTAACATGCACATTTTTTATTTTATTATGTTTAAAGAAAATATTGTGTAGGCTTACCCCATTGTAATGAATACAGTCTTATTAATATTTGTTCAAATTAATGTCCAGTAATCTTGAAACTAACATGATGGTGTTTTAGAAAAGTCTAGATTTGTGCTCATTTATTACTGTCTCCCTTTGCAAAAATCATAATATAATCAAAGTGTGACAATTAAATATTCAACAAAAATAATTTTGTAAAGGAATGCAGTGTAGCAAATGAACCAAACTTTAGATGGCAATGAAATTATTTTAAAAACGTATTTATTTACCAATTCTGCCTCTAGTTTGCCACCCCATTTGTCTTAGATTTTTTTTCAACCCATTTTCACAAATACTCATTTCCATCTGTTTCCAGCCATATTTTATTCACTCTTTCATTTCATTTATCTGTGGCGCTAATTGCTTTTTAGAGTAGTAAATATGCTAACCTCTCTGCACACATCAGCTCTCATTAACATCAATGAGTGAGTGCTGTATGTGTGTGTCTTGTTGTGCCTGTTTAACTTTCTCTTCTACCTGTTTTGTACGTATGTGTAGGCCTATTTCTTTTCCTATGTCATGTTTGTTGATCTCTATAGGAAAAGTGTGAGTAAAGCTCTCCCACTTCTCTATCCCACTCATTCCTGAGGGAAATGTTAAGTGAAACAGAGGATAAAAACAAACAGATACAATTTCCATTTTTGCTTTTTACAGTACTTTCAATCTTTCTCCCCTTTTGATATTATCCCACTCTTTAAATATCCTCATCATTCACCTTACTCCTTTTTTTTTGCTCAGTCCTCACCTTTCTTCTATTTGATTACTCCTCCTCTACCTCCTCCTCCATCTCCTTCATTCACTCTGTCCATTTATACGTTCACCTCAATAGTGTACGCTTTTCCCCTCTACAACACAGGTTACACATTTCTTATATACCACATCTTCCCACATCTCTACCATCTGCATCTTTCTTTGTTTTTGGTCTCTTTGAACTAGAAGAATTTTAATGTAATTCAAAAAGTTCTAACACATCTCTATCAACGCGTTATTATTTAATATTTGATTTCTCAATTTTTCAGCAACTCTTTCTGAAGGTCCACTTTGCCAGCAGGTTGCGACGAGTGACTGCTTTAATGAGTGAGTCATTGAATCATTTGCTTAGGGTTAGGGTTCATTACGAGGCCCTTCACACAGAACACGTTTTTTCATTCCACTGCTGCTTTTTCATTGTTTTTCCATTCAAAATGAACTGAATGGATGTGTTTGATAGTGGCACTCACGTCTTTTGCAACATCTTGAAAATGGAAGTGATTTTCACTGAGGACAACTGAAGGACTCATATGCAACTATTACAGAAAGTGCAAATGCTCACTGACACTTCAGAAGGAAATACGATGCATTAAGCCAAATAAGGATGTGTACATTTTTCTTATTTTGCCTATATATCTTTTTTCTTTTTTTTTCATTTAGTACTCCCCTTCAGAAGCTACAGAAGATACTTACATGCTCCCAAGAAGACAAAATAAGTTCCGTTTACCCTGATCTTTACCTGATCTTTAATTCAAAAAGTTTTCACCCCCTGGCTCTAAATGCATCATGTTGAACCTTGTGTAATAGTTGCATATGAGTCCCTAATTTGTCTACAGTGTGAAAAGATGGATCTCAAAATCATACAGTCATTGTTGGTAAGGGTTCAAAAAAACCAAAGAATTTGTGGGACCTGAAAGATTTTCCTGAAGAACAGCAGGCAGTTTCTCTGTTCAGGACAAACAAGGAACTCATGAACTAAACTAAACAAATCACCAAAAAAAAAGCTGTGGGTCATTCAGGTAACAACACAGTATTAAGTATTGATAAGAATCAAGTAAACTTTTGAACAGGGTCATTTTTATGAATTCATCTATTATTTTCTCTTTTGGATTACATGTAAACGTCTTTTATGTGAAATATCTTTTTCAGGTCAGTACTAAATAAAAAATAACATGCATTTTGTATGATCACTCTTATTTTGGTAAAATAATTAACATTTTGTAGATTCTGCAAGGTGTATGAAAACTTTTGACTTCAACTGTAGCAATTCTTAATAAATCTATAAATCTATCTATCATCTATCAATCAATCAATCAATCAATTAATTAATTAATTTATGCAGTATTCTGCAGATTTTACCCACAAAATTAATGCGGGGGGAAAAAAATCAAATTTTACACAAATCAAATTTTAAAACACATATTAATTTAGACTAAGCTTCCACAATGCAATTTATTAACACATAATCTATTAAATATTAAATGAAACATGTAACTTAACAATGAAAAAGGAAAAATCTCTGAGCCATCAAGATGCAGGCAATACATATGCATTCACCAAAAAACATAAATAAGAAAACAACCCCCAGTACTCAAAAAGCATGCACACACACACACACCACAAAAAACAAAATATTAAATCAGCAGCATGCTGTAAACAGCGGCATGTTGTGTACAGGGGTAACATGCTTCGGGACATTCTGCAAAACCACTCAAATGTCACTCAGCGTGCTATGGGGCCTCAGGGGGACCTGGTGACCCTCGACATTAGCAGTGGCACAGAAACAGGATGGGCGTAAAAGATTCGCCAAACGCCCTTCATTTCATTAATATTTCATTTCACACATCCCTCCCGTCCCAGGAATCCCAAGCAAACTGATGCTCAGAGGAGCGGATGAGAGAGAGATTTAACCCCAGAGAAAAGCCGCTGAAACATCTACATCTCCTCGCAGATATGTGTGTGTGTGTGTACGTACCACTAATGAAGCAGTCGCTTAAAAACCAAAATTATGATGAAATTCTGCTGTTGCTCCACTTTGAGCTGTTGCAGTGCAGAGGAGCGAGCGTGAGGAGTGTAATGAGTGCCGAGAAGCAAGAGAGATGAAAAAGAGTGTGCCGTGACTATAGCGGTCATAATGTGTGTTTGTTTAGTTTCTTGAGGCCTCGACCCACTGACCTCTTTGTGTCAACAGGCTGTTAGAAAGGTCAAAGGTCAACTCCATGGGGTGCAGGACACATGAGGGCACCCCGTCTATCATATTTTCTTTCCATTCTTTTTCTTTCCTGTGTGGCTATTTTCCGCTTTCATCTTTCCTTCTGGTATGTGAACTTTCTTCCTTTATTTATCTCTCCTCTCTTTCTCCCTTGCATCCCAACAGTCCATTTCCTTTTTCCATCCGATCATCTCGCTCACACACACACTTTCTCTTTCTCGGCACTGAAAGAATGCGAGGCATTTCCTTTACCTCCTCTCTCTGTCTCTTTTCTTTCCTTTTCTTCCTCCAAAAGATTTCCATCTCACCTCGTGTCTGTTACCTCTTTCTCCTCCCTTCTTTCTTCTGTTTTTGTCTCTTAATTAGAAATTTGAGAAAACGTTAGCTTTCAGCATCAATCACCTCTGTGCAACAAACACAGAAAGTGAATACTTTATGCTCTCTTCTGTCACGTCATTTCTCATTTAGACTCTAACTTCTCTCACATTTTTTACTCATATAAAAATATTTTTTTTTTCAAGATGAAAGAGAATCTTTGCCGTGTCACCTTAAGGTATGATGGTGAATAAGAAACAGGAATGAAACATAACCCTGAGGATGTCATCAGAAACTGAGGCTAAAAATAGATTTTAAATCTTTTATACTGCACTGAAAAGGGTGTAGGAACAATTTTCCCTGAGAAAAATGCTAGTAAATTTCACAGACAATTCCAAAGAAACAGCAAGTAACACACTGAATTAAACATGAAATTTAAAGGATTAGTTCACTTCCAGAATAAAATATTCCTGATGATTTACTCAACCCCATGTCATCCAAGAAGTTCATGTCTTTCTTTCTTCAGTTGAAAAGTAATTAAGGTTTTTGAGAAAAACATTCCATAGATTTTTCTCTATATAGTTGCCAACAGGTTGAATGTCCAAATTGCAGTTTCAGTGCAGTTTCAAATGGCTCTACACAATCCCAGCTGAGAAATAAGGGTCTTATCTAGCAAACTATTAGTCATATTCTAAAAAAATACAAATTTATATACTTTTTAGCCATAAATGCACAACTTGCACTAGCTCTATGATGCGTGTCCGTGACTTCACACATTGCGTAATCATGTTGGAAAAGTTACGCATAGTTAGTTCTTCTTCTGTGTACTTTGGTTAGGGAGAGAAATGCCATCTCATTTTCTCATCCATCTTCAAAATCGTCCAACATCATTGTTTTACCTTTTTTTTTTGTAAAGGGCGTTTGACATTCTTTGCATGTTCGCTTTGTAAACACTGGGACAGTACTTCCACCTACATCACACGTGACCTTTCCAACATGATTACGTAATGCGTAAAGTCAAAGACGCACATTTGTGGTTAAAAAGTATATAAATAGTAATTTTTTTTTTTTTGAAAATGACTATTCGTTTCACTAGATAAGACCCTTATTCCTCAGATGGGATTGTGTAGAGCCCTTTGAAGCTGCATTGAAACCATCTGGACCTTCAACCCGATGGCCACCACTAAAGTCCACTATATGGAGAAAAACGCTGTAATGACCTTCTTTTCAGCTGAAGAAAGAAAGACGTGAACATCTTGGATGACATGGGGGTAAGAAATTATCAGAAATTTTTTATTCTGGAAGTGAACTAATCCTTTAATGAACTATTTTACTATGTATTTTGCCTTGACAAATGCCTAATTTGCTGTTCTTTAAGAGTAAGGTAGTTGTTCAGTTTAGATAAGGGGTACAATTAAGGGATCCAAAATATGGTCACAGACTCAGGCATTAATATGTGCAACTATATAATAAGCAACTATAGTTAATAGTAAGAATTAGTCCCTAAATTAAACTGTTGCCATAATTTAATTTCCTAACTGACAGGAGAAAAAAAAGTTATTGTAGACAGAATTGCAACACCATTTGTTCTATGGAAATGAATGATACCTTCAATTATCTGGCTTGTTAAGGAGATATGTGCTACTACTCAAAGACTTATGATTTTTGCCTGGTGGACAATAAAACTAACCATAAAACTTGTACAGAATTATAAATAATGAGGGACTCAAGCAAGATAATGATATCATAACCATGAATTGCACCACTCTGAACCATTTTAACCTAAAATATTTACTTCTTGAAGTACCACTTAAATTTATATATATATATATATATATATATATATATATATATATATATATATATATATATATATATATATATATGTGGGCCATTAAAGGCATAGTTCACTCAAAAATGGAAATTCTGTAATTTATTTATTATTTATTTATTTATTATCTTCATGTCCTTCCAAACCCATAAAACCTTCGTTCATCTTCAGAACACAAATTAAGATATTTTTGATGAAATCTGAGAGCACATGTCATGGTACTCTTCATAATGGAGGAAGACGGTGACAAAAAGTTTTCTCATAGCTTCATAAAATTATGGTTAAACCACTGATGTCACATGGACTGTTTTGTTGATGTTCTTGGTATCATTCTGGGCCTTAAACGTGGTGGGATCCTTGCTGTCTATGCAGGGTCAGAAAGCTTTCAGATTTCATCAAAAATATCTTAGTTGAACGAAGGTCTTACAGGTTTGGAACGACATGAGGGTGAGTAATTAAGGACAGAATTTAAATTTTTGTGTGAACTATCCTTTTAAGCACACTCTTGAAAAAAAAGGTACAAAAGCTGTCACTGTGATAGTACACTTTTAAAAGATACACTTTTGTACCTTATTTACCCCTAAATGGCACAAATTAGTACCTTAAAGCTACATATTTTACCTAAAGTGATATATTACCTAAATGGTATATATTAGTACTTGTGATAGCTTTTGTACCATTTTTTTCTGAGAGTGTAACCTATCGTAGCAAAAACTGCACAGCAATGTTCTACTAGGACAGTCAGAACACCTTAGCAACCTGATAATAGCAACGCCCTGACAACAAACCACAACAGCGATCTAGTACAGACAACGACCACTTCAGAATATATAAAAATCTCGTTTATTTTTTTGGACCAAAATTTTTCGGGCCTAGTGTAGATTCTTTTCCCCCTCCCCCTACAAATCTAAATTCAAATGGACATATTGGAATGACAAAGAGAGAGCAGCTGCAGTATAGCAGTGTGACATATTCGGCTCGCCAGTGCATCGGCGAAAAACTAGAACATGCGGAGGGTCGTCTCCCGAAAATCCAGCACGCCCTCCTCTCTCTCTCTCTCTCTCTCTCTCTCTCTCTCTCTCTCTCTCTCTCTCTCCATACATCCAGTTATCTCTTACGCTGTTTCCATCCATTCTCCCACATTCTTCCCTCTACCGCTTCCATCCAAATCCTAAAGTTCTGTCGCCATAGCAACAACTGTCGTCTGCGAAAATTACCCCAAAAAATCTCTTTATATGTGTGCTGCTTGCTGCCCACCCTGCGCAGACTGTCTCTAGTGATGCTGTTTAGAGAGAATCAGCGATATTGAGAATCAGCAAATGAATTAAAAGAGATGGACAGACGACAAGCAGCAAATAAACAAACACAATGACTGACAGACAGACACATCCTTTCTGAACTGAGCAGAAAATACAAAGAGATTCCGAACGCAAAGAAAGAATGAACAGGTATCATGATGGGGAGAACCATTGCCATGGTAACAGAGAAACGAGTGAGTGTGAAAGCAGGGTAGGAAGGTAGACAGAAAGGGTGGGGGGGGAAGCATGCCGTCGCCATGGTAACTAAAGAGGAGGGTATCCTGAGAGAGACAGACAGGCTAAAAACACAAAAGACACATTAAGGAAGAGGGAAACCACATCTCTCGTTATCTTCTCTCGCTCTCTTTCTCTCGTTCCCTTCCTCTCGGCTTTCCAGTGCACCCACTCATTCAAGCAGAGCTGCTTCCATTTGCAAATCTAATGTGTGTATGTGTGCGCATAGAAAAGAGCAGTGATTGAGTGCATGTGCATGTGTGTGCGCCGCATGTGAGCTTGAGAAATTGCAGAGGGACAGAGCATGTTTGTGTGTATCTGAAAAAAAGAGGAATAAATCTACAGTCTCTTTCTGCTAATTAGATCAAATCAGATATCACATATTAGAATATATTATTTATAATATACATGCATATTTAGTTACAAAACAAAACAATTTGATTTGCATAAATATGAATATAAATTTTGACTAAAATATTATACATAAAATAAATATAATGATTAATTATATTACAAATATTACAAAAAAAATAGTAAATAAATAAATAAATGTATTTATTATTACAATTTATTTTTAAAATTGATTTATTATATATATATAAATAAATAAATAATTAAATATTGTATATAAAAACATAATGTAGCTGTAAACTTTGTGATTAAAAAGCAGGCTTTTTTTACCATAAAAATAAGACCTATGCAGAGAAGTGAAAATATATATAAATATAAATTTAAAAAAAAAATAAACATATATATTTAAATAAAATAATAAATAAATACATTTATTATTAATACATTTATTTAGCTCTACATACATATAATGAATAAATTAATTAATGTATATATATTATTAAAATGCATTATTAAAATTATTTATTTTGTTTATTAATCTATATATGAATAAATAATTGAATATTGTATATAAAGTATATAATGTTGTTGAAAACGTGATTTAAAAGCAGCTTCTAATATGTAACGACATGAAAATAAATATAAAATATAAAAAATAAACATATATATATACATATATATATATATATATATATATATATATATATATATATATATATATATATTAAAATACAATAAGTGAATGAATGAATAAACTTATTTATTAATAAAAAGTATTAATAAAATGTATTTATTGCATTTATTAATCTTTCTATATAAATAAATAATTAAATAATGTATATAATATACTATGTTGTTGAAATCATTGTGATTAAAAACCAGCCTTTAAATAAACATTTTACCATAAAATAAGACCTATACTGTGTATATTAAAATAAAATAATAAATACATTTAGTTACTATTAATACATTTATTTAGCTCTACAAACATATAATAAATGAACGAATGAATGAATGAAAGAATAAATAAATAAATAAATAATTAAATTATACATTTATTTAGCTCTACACACACACACATACGTAAGACTTATGCAGGGACATAAAAAATAGCTTGTTTCATAGATATATTTTTTTTAAATATATATATATATATATATATATATATATATATATATATATATATAAATTAAAATAAAAAATTAAATATATTCAGTTATTATTAATACATTTATTTAGCTCTACATACATATAATGAATGAATAAATAAATAAATAGATCAATAAATCAATAGCTCTCCACACACACACAGACACACACACACACATATCTAAGGCTTATGCAGGGACAAGAAAAAAACTGCTTGTTACTAGAAAATCTGCGACCCTCCAGATGATATATGGTTCGGAGAATAGATGGATGGATGCTGTCACAAAACTGAAAAATATAGTCAGTAGTGTTTTAAGTTAGGACATCTTGACTCATTAGTGTTCCTGTAGCTCAAACAGTACAGTAAGTTCAGTACAGTAAGGAAATAGGTTTGATTCCCTGGGAAAGCCTAAACTGACAAAATGTATACCATGAATGCAGTATAATGTGCTTTTCAATATAAATGTCTGCTAAACATATAAATGTAAGTGTATTAACAATGCCAGTCAGAAGAAGAACAAAGAAGACACATGCCAGCAATTGCTCTCCAAAGCAGCTGTTGACTTTGTAAGCACAAAATCCTCGGCTTCCCATGATTGCCAGCGCTGTTGTGAGAACAATGTACCGATTTTACAAGTTAAAGTTTGGTCCGTGTAATCCTTCACTGTCATTTGAAGCATTCTGGGAATCCTTCAGCCTAATGCCAAAGGATCTGGACGGCTGCCCTAAATGTTGCAAGTTCAGTTACAAATAGAGATGACCCAAACACTGTGATTAATCCTACTCTATCTTTTCTGCCCTTCAGCCACAAACTTAACCCAGAGCTGCTGCGGGAGCGTTACATTTACTGTAAATCACTTTAGATGACTAACTATCCAACAGACTGTCTTGTAGGAGTAAAACCATGGCATATGCCATACAATATACATCTCAAACCATTTGGACATAAAAGCTATTATTTCTGCCTGAATAAAACACAACAGAAAAAAAGGTTGTTTTATTTCCCAGATACAGACTTTTTCCATGTTTAGGTGCTATATACCTACTCAGAAAACGAGAAAAAGGACAAGCCAGTAACTTCGTTCTAGTAAGCCTTTCTCTGCAAGCATGTAAAAAAATGAGCCACTCAGATTTCGCTCCCCCTGTGTCGTAGAAAGGGGATCTCATTATAATATTACCATCCATTAATCTGCATATTTCGACCCACGGTGCCACCATTTTTTTTTTTTGCAAGCGACAATGGCGTACCAGTTCTAACGCCATGGCGAAAATTTGAGCAAAGCATGCTAACTGTTCTGTCTTCAGCAGAACACTATTTAATGTCCCAGCCTCAGAGGAGACAAGACTAATATAAACATGCAATTTCTTTCCTAACTGTTTCAGACATAACCGACTTTTTTTGTAACTCATTTGTGTTTATAACATAAGCTTGTGTGTATTTGACAGTTTAAGTGCAATAAGACATGAAAGAGAACTTTGCTTAGTACTCACATGCCGCGTGACAGCCGCTTTCTGTGAGCGTGCTTCGGACGTGTGCTCTCAGAAAACCCTATATCAGAAGTTTGAACGAATATGGCTTTAAAACACATGATTTCATCAGGATAGACATGATAATCAAACCCAAACAGATGCCCAAACAGATTTTAGCAGAGCATCTGAGGTAGGAGCTGTAAAGGCACAGCCCTATTCTGGAAAAGGGGGCGGGGAGCAGCAGCTCATTTGCATTTAAAGAGACATGCACCAAAACAGCATGTTTCTGCTTCCACTCAAAATAGGCATTTTTAAAATGACATAATAAATGATATGTGGGGTGTTTTGAGCTGAAACTTCACAGACACATTCTGGGGACACCTGAGACTTATAAAAAGGGACATAATAAGTCCCAAATGTAAAGAAACTCCACCATTACAGCTTTATGCATCAATCACCATATAAAAATTTTCAATGGTTTCTTCGTTTTTAAGATTCTGGAACAGGGCTATTCAAATGGTGGTCAGTCCGGCCCACCAATCATCTTTGTCCGGACTGATGGAAGAGTACATGTGTTTGCACTAATCAGTTTGTCCACAACACTGGCACAGGTCAGCCGAAAAAAAAAGGAAGAGACCCAACAATCTACCGGAGACCATAACAATAACAGACAGCGGTGACAAGCGCTTGTGTGAAGGGAATAATGAGATATTCACAACTTAAGTTTAAACTAGTATAAAGACAGTGTTATTGGTCATAACATCTGGTGAGAAATAGTACAAACAAATGACTATAAAGAGTTGGGAGAAAATCGGATATGTGTCAGATCTGCGTCATGTGTGTCATGTTTTAAAGAGACAGCGTTGCTTTTAAAGCGAATCCTGCAACAGTCTGTCATTGATGGAAATTGAGAAAAAGAGAAATGGTTCAGCTGCTCTAGTCGCTGATTATCTTTTCTAGCTTGAAAAAAGATTAATCTATATAGTTTATGCAAATACAATTTATAGTTTATAAGAAGATTGTTTTAAGTTCACTTAAATTAAGTTAAGTTTCTCAGAGCCTAATAAATGTTAAAATTTGTCTTTCAATTATACTGTAATGTTGAATGGTTATAATTAATAGCTAAAGGATAATGCAGAGGATAATGCATTTAATAGAGACACCAATAGCAGTACTGGTATCAGTGATACTGGTCTTCATTAATAATAAGCTACTAAACGATGCCATTTAATACATATTTAAAATATGCAATCTTTATGTTGTTTCTACATTAATTTGGAGATTCAGTGTGAAATATATGAATAGGCGAGTAATCACAATTAATTACAGAAAAATGTGTGATTATTTTTTTCAATCTATTGACAGACAGCACTTCTGTGTACTACCTTTTATAAATGTTGATGTTCGAAATATTAGCTCATTTTAATGCTGAATATGCATTTCAATTTAATTTCTCATTTTAAAGCCCATCCAGAAAGAGATCGGGATGGCCCCCATGCACCTTGGCCCCCTTCATTTTCAAGTTGATAATCTGGCCCTCAAATGAAGCTAATTAAATAGCCCTGTTCTACAGTGTCCAAAAAAAAAAAAAAAAAGGGTGACAATATAAAACTGAATTTATGATAGTTAAAAATGATGTTACTGTTAAAAATCCTATTTCTATGAAATTTTGGAAGTGGGTCATGGATCACTGGAATACCTATTTTTTTTGGTTTTAGGTTGTTTATTATTGTTATTATTATTATTATTATTATTATTATTTAATTTTTTATTTTTTTTAATGATGATTGTGATGACATTAGTAAATACTGGTCTTCATTAATAATAGGCTACTAAAAAGATGCCATTTAACACATATTTAAAATACACAATCTTTATTTTGGTTCTATATTAATTTGGAGATTCAATGTGAAATTATGACAATTTAAATATATTAATATGCAATTAATTACAGAAAAGTGATTTTTTTTTTTTTAATCGATTGACAGACAGCTGTTAAGCTTTTATAGCTGTTGGTGTTCGTAATATTAGTTCATTTTAATGCTGAATATGCATTTCAATTTAATTTCTAATTTTAAAGGTCCCCCACAAAGAGATCGGGATCGCCCTCATGCCCCTTGGCCCCCTTCAAATTTTCAATGTTAAGTTAAGAATGATGTTACTGCTAAAAATCCTATTTCTATGAAATTTGGGTCATGGATCACTGGAATACTTACTGGATTACTTGGCTCTGGATTGGTTTTAGGTTGTTTATTATTAGTAGTATTAGTATTAGTATTAGTAATAGTATTTTTATTTTTTATTTTATTTTGTTTATTTATTTATTTTTTTTGATGATGATGATGATGATTATGATTACATTTGCAAAAAAGCTCAGGTTTTTACATTTGGCCTCCATGTGCTTCATGCTATAACATTATAGACTTCAGCATTAATCATATATGTGAAAGACCTGCTAGAACAATGAGCAGAACCAGAACAAAGGAAGCACATGTTTGCTATATCATGCAGCATACAAGTTTGTTTTTGGGGGAACTGAATTGCCAGGTTCCATTTAAACATGTCAGTGCCAAATGTCAAATGCACAAAATCATGTCAAAGATCACCTTGAGGCAAGGCAAAAAAAAACAAAAAAACAAAACAAAAAAAAACACACTAGATGGAAAACCTGGTGCTTTGTGAAGCACTCACCTGCCGTTAAATATACATAAATATTATTTTTTACCTGAGAATCTAAATATATTTCATATCCTCCTCCTCTTATTGCTTTATGTCTACTAATCAAATCCTTTTAATATGTTAATACATGTGCATGTGCGTGTGAACATTTATTCATTCATTTTTGGTGAGCATTGCTGTTTCTGCATCATCCAGTGCACATTCATTCTCCGTTTGTCATGTTTTACTACGGTCCGCAGTCTTGTGCATGAAAGGTGCTTTGTGTTCTAGCAGCCGTTTGATTGGGCGACGGTGACGAGGGTCAGCTTCTGATTGGCTGAGTTATTTTGTTCCGTCCACTTAGCTCTTGTCCCTCCCTGAGCTGGTTCTCACCTCGTTTGCTCTCTTTTTTCTCTTCCTCTCCCTCCCAACCTATAACGTCTCATATATTTCTGTAAGTTTCTGCCAGTCCCTTTGTGAGTTGCTATGGTTACCAGGTCTCTCGCACTCCCCCACTTCACCCCATCTCCCTCCCTCTCTGCCTCTGCTTCCAGGGTTGCTATAGTAACAGATTTATTTAAAAAAAAGAGACGGCGCAAAAAAATATTTCCCCCTTTATGCCTCCCGCTCATCCTCAGTGATAACTGCAGTGCTCTCACACATATACATTCACATATGCTAACAACAAAGCATCACTAATGACATCATCAACGTATAGATCACAACATAGACTAAACAATAGTAGAATGAATATTCAGAAAAACAATGAATATTGATTCCAGTTCTAGCGCAAACATTGCTTCCATTCATGTTCAATTAGGTTCCTGCACATCTATTATATCAATTAAGGCCAATTAGCTGTTGAAGGCCAGTGTTGGGACCTCTGCGCTAGGTGTGCAATTTAAAATTAAGCTCAAGTTTATAGTATCCGTTCTATTGCAATTTTTTATTAAAGGGAAATGGAATATCAAAATACATAAATATATTACATATTATTTTTGCCTACTGAAATGAGGTCAGTGTTATTCAAGTATCACTGAGACTCTATAGTTGAGATATATGTAGATATAGATAGATATAGATATGTTTTTATTTTTGCATTTTTTTTTTAAATATTTTATATTATTTTATTTTATTTTATTTTAGTTAATTTGCTGTGTTGTTTTTTTGTCATTTCATTACTTATTGTTTTTGTATATATTTTGCATATTTAGTTATCAGTACACCAAATTGTAAATTAAATAATAAAACTGAAATTAAATAAGTTTAAGGCTTTATTTTAGTTTAGTTTAGTTTAGTTTTTTGTAACACATTAATAAAAATAAGGTCCCATTAGTTAATGTATTAACAAAAAATGAACTGAAATTAAATAAGTTTAAGGCTTTATTATTTTATTTTATTTTATTTTATTTTATTTTATTTTATTTTATTTTTTGGTAACACTTTACAATAAGGTCCCATTAGTTAATGTATTAACAACAAAAAAAAACTGAAATTAAATAAGTTTAAGACTTTTTATTTTTATTTATTTTATTTTATTTTATTTTATTTTATTTTATTTTATTTTATTTTATTTTTTTTTTTTTTTTTTTTGGTAACACTTTACAATAAGGTCCCATTAGTCAATGCATTATCAAAAAATGAACTGAAATTAAATGCTTAAGGCTTTATAATTTTCTTTTCTTTTCTTTTCTTTTATTTTAATTAACATTCACTAAGAATAATTATTTAAAACTAATGTTAAAAAATGGAACCTTTATTTTATATTTTAATTCAAGTGACAATTTTGTTTTCATGTTTTTTTTTTTACAAAAATTGTAAAGCAGCAATAGAGACATTTTAAAACACACATACAAAACCAATACTAAAGAAAATTAGTGTAATTGGAGTTTTGATGCAAAACCTTATTACCAGTGAGACCTTTTATATATATATTAATCGTGATTAAGTTTAAGTGATTGAGTTTGCCTAATATATGTGTGTGTACTGTGTGTAATTATTATGTATATAATAATACAGAACTCCAATTACCCAAATTTTCTTTAGTATTGGTTTTATATGTGTTTTAAAATGTGTATATATATAGAAGCTATCACTGTGGTTTGTGTGCTTTACAAAAATCCTCAGAATAATACCATTACTACATGTTCGCATGGTTACAGTTTAAAAATAGGTTCAAATGTGTGTACATGTGTGCCTTTGCATATACACCTGTATTCACCGTCTCCTCCCGTATCCACAAAGTCTCATTCTTGTCCAAACGTGCACGTATGTCTTCACACCTGTGCCCCAGTTATTCATCTAACAAAATTACTGCTGCCTACCAGTAACCCACTGGAGAGATCTCTAGCCCAGACAGATCTGGGACTGATATTTCTTCTACACAAGCATCGGCTTCTCATATAAATGAGATGTTTCTTGATGATCATCTCTGCTCTGAAATTAACGACTGTCTGCACCTGTATTAAACACATGCATGGTTATACCAGTCCAGGCACAAATGACTATATATAAACAACTATTGCAAGTGTGTCGAGCAACATGCTGCACTAATAATAATATACTATGCAAAGCAATCACCTCCTTATAAATAGAAATCCAGGCATTTGGAGACGACATTCCATCACTGTAGTTGTTATAAGAAAACACTGCTAATGCTGTTTGGTCCACCTGCCAACTAAATGTAATGCTCACTAGTTTCCCAAGTAATTAAACAGACTTGCGTAGCTAAAAATATCAACTGCAATGCATCAATGTTTCTCTGACTGTCTCACACTGGTGTGAGTGTCATCCAAAATAAATGTTCATCTACTGCCTTATTACAAAGTGCAGGGAAACATTCCTGTATATTCCTGTGTCTTCCAGACACCGTTAGACTGGAACGCCACTGAATGAGAAAACTGCACATGTACACAGTTAGGACTGAAATAACCAGTTTCAATCTGATTGGCAAATTTATACAACTTCTAAATGTTAATCGAACTTTTCTATATTCTATAAAAAACGTCAGGCATCAATCATTTAGTGTTATTTTATGTTTGATAGCTTTTGTTAATATTTTGAATTCGTTTTTATTTTTTATTATTTCTGTTTTCGTTTCATTTAATATTTATTTATATTTGTTAGGATAGTTCAATATTTGGCTGAGATACAACTATTTGAAAATCTGGAATCTGAGGGTGCAAGAAAATCAAATATTGAAAAAAATCGCCTTTAAAGTTGTCCAAATGAAGTTCATGGCGATGCATATTACTAATCAAAAATTAAATTTTGATATATTTACGGTTGGAAATTTAGAAAATATCTTCATGGAACATGATCTTTACTTAATATCCTAATGATTTTTGGCATAAAATAAAAATCAATAAATTTGACCCATCCAATATATTTTTGGCTATTGCTACAAATATACTTGTGCAATATAAGACCGCAAAATGTTTTTGTGGTCCAGGGTCACGTTTTGTGTTGTCATGTTTTTGTCTTTTTTAATTACACGTCTATATACTTTCTATTAATTTTATTTTAGTTTTAGTAATTTAAGTACATCAAGTTAAACTAAATGAAAACTAGCTGATATAAAGTAAGTTTGAGGAGTTTTTAATTTTGGTAATAGTTAACAATAAGGTGTTATTTGTTAACATTAGTTAATTTTTTAACTAGCATGAACAAACAATAAACAATAAATTTATTATAGTATTTATTAATCTTTGTTAACATTAGTAATTAATTGCAGTCGTTTATTGTTTGTTCATGTTAGTTCATAGTGCATTAACTAATGTTAACAAACACAACTTTTGATTTTAATAATGCATTAGTGAATGCTAAAATTAATATAAGATTAATAAATGCTGTATTGTTCATTCTTAGTTTATGTTAACTAAAGTAATTAACTTATTTTAACTAATGAAACCTTATTGTAAAATGTTACCTTTATTTTATATTAGTTAAAGTTTACAGATTTAGGGAAATTAAATAATAAATAAAATGCAATAAATGCAGAATATTGAAAGTTTTAGTGTAGTATATCACTCCTAACTAACTCCAGTATAGTACACTTAAGGAAATAGTTGGCCCAAAAATGAACAATCTGCCATCACTTACTCACCCTCAAGTTTTTTTTTTGTTTTTTTTTTGTATGACTTTTTATTGTATTTTGAACCCATTTACTTCCATAGCATGGGAAGAAAATGCAATGGAAGTCAATGGGGGCATCAACTATTTGGCTACCCACATTTTTTAAAGTATCTTCTTATGTTCAACAAAAAAAGAAACTCAAACAGGTTTGTAACAACTTGAGTGTGAGTAAATGATAACGGAATTTTCATTTTTGTACGAAATATTTCTTTAACCTTAAACACACTTCTACTGAATAGCCGGGTCAAAATATATTTCTGCTTCAAAGCACACTGGGTAATGAGCGTCAGTACTGCATGTTGCTTGATGATTTCAAATGTTTTTCTTCCACAACACTATATTCTGCTGTTCACTGTCTCCTAAAAACAAAAAAACTGTATAATTTTAAGCTAAAGAAAACCTTTAGTGCGTTGGTAGGTTTTTTTGTCTTTCTGTCAAGATCAGGCTCCTCAGACTTTTAACTGCATATCTCTTTCGTTCTCTCTCTGTATGATGGAGTTGAGTGACAGAAACCTACCAGCTGTGATTGTGCCTGTCAAATATGCAAACCACTCACTTTCCACAAACACATTGCATGTTTCAAGGCAATTTGGATCATACATGAATGAAAGTAATCCTGGTGTTGATGAACTAAACATGAAACTGAATTAAAATTCATTATAGGTATAGGCTGACCACCAGTTAGCAGGAACTTCTAAAACAGATGCTTAACAGATGCTTCTAAAAAAAAAGGGAAAAATAAAGGGCATATACTATATTTAATAAATAAATAAATAAATAAATACTCTATATGTTGGAACCTGTATTATTGTTGGATATGTACAGTATATATCCAATTTTATCCACAGTGTACAGAACATTCACATAATTTTTTATTATATAAAAATGTGTGTGTGTGTGTGTGTGTGTGTGTGTGTGTGTAGTCAGCATTTGAAGTGATGTTTGATCATTTGAAGTCAAAACCTATCATCAAAGTTGTCCTAAAACCAAAACAATACCCATTCTTGTCTTAGGACAACACTGATGAACTTTTTTTGATCCATTTCAAACGCTGACTACTGTATGTCCCATTTTATCTGCATACATAGACTTGCATAGGGCTATATTATATAGCAAATCTCAAATGCTTGATTGCTTGTATCATTACAAAAAGGCCATTTTTAATATGTTAAATGCAACTACAAGGCATAAAGATGTTGAGATATTATAAACATTAACATTATGAATTTCTGTAAAGCTGCTTTTAAATTATGTGTGTTGGGAAAATGCTATAAAAAATTTACTTGACTAAGAAAAACAAGCTAAATTATTACAATTTAAATCAATCATGAATGGCCGAAATAAACTCTGATTATGCTATTTCATTAGTGAATGGATACAAATTGTGTGTCTGTGTGTGTTTTTTTCAAATTAAATATAAATTAATGTCCCGGTCACATTTCCTGGGTTAAACAAACATTACTTACACCATCAGAAAAAAAATCTATTTTATAGTTTTACATTTACAATGTAATCAATATTTATTAAAGCCAAATCTCATTAAATTAGTGCTTCTAAGCATCTTATATTTATTCCAAAATAATAACTCAAGGCAGTAACAATTTAAACAATATATTTTATTTGTGAATTATTATATTATGATGTTCATCTATTCTTTTTAATAGTTAAATTTTAAATTTTTTTAAACTTTTGAATTTTTCAGATCATCAGTCATCAAAGCTCAGTAAATATTGGTCACAGACGCAGAGATTTACTTTAAATTTCACTAAGCTGATTACTCACTAAAAACTCCCACAGATCAGGTTTTCATGCCATAAGTCTTATTTTGACGTACCAATGTGGTTATATCTAAGTGTGTGAGTTGTACTTACTTCATAAATTAGCCTTCCCATTAACGCCATTTTATTGTTCATTCAGATTGTTTGCGAACGCGGAACATGCACAAACACAAGAGGCAGAATTTATTGCATGAACCAATCACAGCTGATCATAACCAGTTCTATCCAATCATATCACGATGGAGGCATTGCCTCCTCTCACATGACTTTCCCCATTCATTCTCAATGACCCCCCACCACCAAGGCACGCTTTAGCGGGTCTCTTAAAACTCAATGGCCTCAGGGGAGGCGAGAGATACATAGACTCCCGCTGTAATTTTACCTGCTGGTGTCACTGTTGGACAGATTTACTTTAGAAAAAATATTGATTTCTAAATTTTTAATGTTATATTTTGTAATATTAGCATTGTTTTATTTTTGTACTGCTTTTTTTTTCTCATCCAAGATTTTGAGGAAAAACCGTGGAAACCCATTTCTGCCACTGAATAAAAAATAAAAGTGTTATTGTGACATTTTATCTCACAATTCTGACTTTTTTTCTAGCATTTTCTAGACTTTTTTCTCAGAACTGTGAGATATAAATGCACAATTGCGAGTTATAAAGTCAGAATTGCCAGATATAAAGTCAGAATTGTGGGATATAAACTCACAATTGCGAGAAATAAAGTCAGAATTGTGAAATATAAACTTGCAATTCTGTGAACATATCAGTATTTTTTCCTCTTCAGAACTGGACTTTATAACTGAGAAAAAAAGTCAAAATTGTGAGAAAAAAACTTGAAGTTGTGAGAAAAAAAACAGAATTGCAAGTTTATATCACACAATTCTGACTTTATTTCTCAGAATTGCGACTTTATATCTCAGCATTTTGACTTTATAACTCACAATTGCGAGTTTATATCTTGCAATTGCGCCTTTATTTCTAAGAATTGCAAGTTTATATCACGCAACTCTGACTTTATAACTCGCAAATGAGAGTTTATATCACACAATTCAGAGAAAAAAAGTCAGAATTGCCACTTTGTATCACGCAGTTCTGAGAAAAAAAGTCAGAATTGTGAGATAACAAGTCGCAATAACCTTTTTAAAAAAATTTTAATTCAATGGCGGAAAAGGGCTTCCATAAAAAAACTGCCTCACTTGCCTCCTCAGAGGAAACGCCCCTGATGTAACATCATTCTTATGGAATTTTGTGCATTCGATTCAGAGACAGTTTATGTAAAAATAGATTCATGAATGAGTTCATTCTGTTCTTTTTTCTTGAATAAGACCAGATGTTTCACCTCACGGCACACTGAAAAGAACATCAAAAACAACAAATAATGTCAAAGATCTAAAAAGGTCAGCATTTTTCTTCTGTACAGTGTGGTCACGTGGTCACGGTGCGTTTACGCAAGGGCTCTCGAGATCACACAAGGAATGTTAAACCATAATACTGCAGACTAATTAAAAAATAACATCATTTTCTGGTCTGTCCTCCCTCAGTCTTTCCTTTCCCTCCCTTTGCATTCCTTCCCTTGACAGATTGAGTCGGGCCTGTCTCCTTATCTCTCCATCACGCTATCCCTCCATCACAACATGTCTGTGTCACTCGGTGCTCTCACTCTCAATCAATCCATCACTCTCCCTCTCTCCTTCTCTTCTCTCAATCCCTCCTTCAGAGAAAGTTGCTGACACTTCCTGCAAACAGGTCTCACCTCCCTCAATCTCTTTCTTTCATCACCTCTCTCTCTATACCACCATCTTCACATGAAAATCTGCTAACAAGTATCAGATCTGAGAGAACGCACTCTCTGATCTTCACCTACACATCTACAGATATTTGCAGACACACCGGTTGAAATAACAAACACAAAATGGCTGTGTTATTATTATCATCTCATAATGCTCTGTTGAGACTGAATTTGCTGTCTTTTTGTTTGGGGCCCCCAGGGACCCCAGTGATCTATGTCTAACAGCAATTTTAAAATAGTTTCTCTTCAAATTGAATGTGTTCTTCTGATAATAAGGTAACAGGAGGCGACATGTTGATTTAAAGTTTACCAAAATTGACCTGCAACTGTGATAAATAATTAGAAACGTAAACAAAAGACCACCGACGGGATAACAAACAGCAATGAAATAATGCTATAAACAGTAGTTAAATCAAATAAAAAAAAGGCAACATAAAACAATCAATTGTCTAAAAAATAATAATAATAACTAATAATTTTACGCAAGTACATTTTTGTTGCAATAAAGTTTTAAAATAAAGTCAAAAAAAAAAAAAATCTGGGAATGCACTTTTCTCCATAAGCAATTTACAATTTTTACTTACTAAAAACATATGATATAATTTGAACAGTATCTGTAAAACTACACGAAATATGCTTGCATTTACAAGGTAATTCATAATGTTCACTTCTAAAAATATGTTTTTAAAATATTTTACAGTTACATGCATTGTCTTGCATGTATTACACATAAGGTGTAACATGTCTTACATATTTAAATTCATGTATTAAAACAAGATCATTTTCACCATATGCATTAAAATATATATAATCAGTAAGATTTTTAAGAAAATAAGTTTCTTATGCTTATCAAAGTGCCATTTATTTGATCAAACATACAGAATATGTTTTATAATATAATTGATTTCTGTGATGCAAAGATGAATTTTCATCAGTATCATTACTCCAGTCTTCAGTGTCACACGATTCGTCAGAAATCATTCTAATATGCCAATTTATTATCAGTGTTAAAAACCTATAATACTTGAACCTGTAATACTTTTTTTCAGGATTCTTGGATGAATTCAAAAAGTTAAAAAAAACAGCATTTGTTCAAAATAGAAATCTTTTCTAACAATACAAGTCTTTGAAATCACTTTTTTAAATCAATTTAACACATCCTTGCTGAATAAAAGTATTAATTTCTTTCAAAAAAAAGAAAGAAAAAAATGTACTGACCCCAAACTTTGAACAGTAGTGTATATTGTTAGAAAAGATTTCTGTTCTTTTTAACATTTTATTCATCTAGGAATCCTGAAAAAAGTATCAAACGTTCCAAATATTAAGCAGCACAACTGTTTCCAACACTGATAATAAGACAGCATATTAGAATGATTTCTGAAGGATCATGTGACACTGAAGACTGGAGTAATGATGCTGAAAATTCAGCTTTGCATCACAGGAATAAATTATATTTTAAAGTATATTAAAATAGAAAACCACTATTTTAAATTGCAATAATATCTCACAATATTACTGTTTTTCTGTATTTTCACCTAAATGCAGCCTTGATGAGCAGCAAATACTTCTTAAAAAAAAACATAATATTTATATATAATTGACTGATTGTAACTTACCTTATTACACACACACACACACACACACACACACACACAAAGTAATAAGAACCAATTATCTATCTATCTATCTATCTATCTATCTATCTATCTATCTATCTAATTATCTATGCAGCAACACGTTTTTTTTTTTTCTTATATCATTCTTGGCGGCAAAGCGGAGCCCACCTTTCATTCATATTCACTTCACTTCACATTCACCGTTACACTTTACACTACAGTCACGTTCGTCCGCGGACCTCATCTATAGCCGTGGTTTCTTCCCAGTCAAAAATCGCCGTCACCTTTTGATGCGTCCCGCGGTTAACGGTTTTCTACTGCACAGTCACGCGCACGCGAGCGAGACGGGAGGCACGAGACCCTGAACTACATACCGAGGTACGAATATGATCCTGAAAGCTGCCATTAATAACAGGCATAAAAACGAAACATATTGAGTCTATAAAATTTAGATTTATCTAAAAAACGATCAGCATTGAAAATAATTTACACACGCTCATAAGGTCACCAGTGGGCGATACTGTCCAAAACCTATTTAAAACCCATGACACGAGATCATACAACAAAGCGCTATTTAACCTATAGCGTTACCATAGTAACAAAGTTAAAACACCTTCAGCCGTGTGCGAGAGTGTGACGGAGCGACAGACACGTTGAATGGAGTCATTTGGTTTCTTGTGAAGGCGGCTCGTGTCTTACCTCTGTGAACACTGATGGCCAAAGTTAAAATCCAGAGGCAAGTCATCCTGAAGCCCATCTGCGCCTCTGTCACTCAGAAAACACACCATCAATTCATCTTCTTCACGGTGGACTATGAAACCCCGCGAACCGGTTCTGGTAACGTTAATGTCATTCGCGGGCAGACGGTCTGCGTTCATTCATTCAGCGTGTGTTTCTTTTCTCCTCAGCAGAAGCGGGCGAGATGTGCGTGGATGAGCGCGCTGGAAAATCTCTTTCTTTCAGCAATTCTCAGTTTTTGATTGTTGAGGAGAGACGCAGCGCTCTGAGATCACCGGAGGACTCGCTCGGTACTGCGCCGATGGAGCTCTCTCTCTCTTTTCCCATCTCTCTCTCTTTTTCCCTTTCTCTCTCTCTCTCTCTGCGTTTGTCGTCCTTACACGCTGTTCAATGTCACAGCTCGGCAGATCATATACACACATATGCGGACATAAAATTTCATAATTATACCTTTTAAATCTGCCAGCTGTTCAGTCAGACGACCGAGATTTTTCAAATAAGGAGCAGCTGAGACTGAACAGTCCCTATTATCACACATACAGCATATAGGGGAGACCGGGGCTAGTTGTCACAGGGGCAAGTTGTCACAAGGGCTACAGTCGTCCAGTTGCCAAATGTTTGATTTCTCTAGCATGTTGATTTCAAACACCTGGTTCACAACTGTTTTAAATTCGGAATTTCGTTAGCATTCTTTTTAAATGATTTGTAATTTTAAATTACAAATGCCATAATATTTTTGAAAAGCAGTTGGGTAAACAAAGGAATATTATAAAGTTATCATATTATGAAAGTAGATTTTACTAAAAGGCTGTGAAGGCTAAAACTGTGCTTTCATGGCAAATGTTTTTTTCACAGTGGCAGGTTGGGGCAAGTTGTCACATGTGTTTTATACTGTGTTACGGCCACACCTAGCCTTTTTTTCCCCCCATGTATTGCATTATTTTTTTGTTTTGCGTGTGTGTGTTCATATTTTTTTCTACTGTTACATTTAGATTAGATTGCATTAGAATAGTTTTAATATCTCAAATTATTGTCAGTAAACAGCAGGCTGTCACAACTTACAACATATTCTATTATTAACTGAAAATGTTCAATGGCTTTTTTTAAATTAAAATATATGTATTTTAAAATAAATAAATAAATACAAATATGTCAAGATATGAAACATCTGAAAATATGAGAAATATATATTCCATAAAATGTACACTTCCTGTCAAAAGTTTTTGAACAGTAAGATTTTAGATGTTTTTTAAAGAAGTCTCTTCTGCTCACCGAACCTGCATTTATTTAATCCAAAATACAGCAAAAGCAGTAATATTGTGAAATATTTTTACTGTTTAAAATAACTGCCTTCTATTTGAATATATTTTAAAATATGATTTATCCCTGTGATAAAATCCTTCAGAAATTATTCTAATTTGCTGTTCAAGATTTTTTTTTATTTATTATTTTATTATTTATTATTATTATCAATATTTAAAACAATTGAGTATATTTTTCATCATTCTTTGATGGAGAGAAAGATCCAAAGACCAGCATTTATCTAAAATAAAAAGCTTTTGTAACATTATTCACTATACCGTTCAAGAATGGGAATGGAATTATAGAAATTAATACTTTTATTTAGTAAGGATGCTGTAAATTGATGGAAAGTGATGATAAAGACATTTATAATGTTACAAAAGATTTCTATTTCAGATAAATGCTGCTCTTCTGTTGGCACTGATAGCCTTGGGCAGCGCACAGACATACAGCACCATTGCGCTACAGGCGTACCAAGTTTGAATCCTGGCTTGAGGACCTTTCCCAATCCAGTCCCTTTCTCTCTCTCCCACTTTGCTTCCTGTCAGCTATGATCTGTCCTGTTCTAATGAATCTTTAAAAAAAAATAAAATAAAATAAAAAATGCTGTTCTTCTTAACTTTATATTCTTCAGAGAAACCTGAAGAAATTCTACTTAGCTGTTTTCAAAATAATAATAATAATAATAATAATAATAATTGTTTTCTGAGCAGCAAATCAGAATATTAGAATGACTTCTGAAGGATCATATGACTGGAGTAATGATGCTAAAAATTCAGCTTTAAAATCACAGGAATAAAGTACATTTTAAAATATATACAAAATAGAAAAGAGTCATTTTAAAGAGTAAAAATATTTCAAAATTTCACTGTTTTTGCAGGACTTTGGAACAAATAAACGCAGGCTAGGTGAGCAGAAGAGACTTCTTTAAAAAACATCTAAAATCTTACTGTTCAAAAACTTTTGACGGGTAGCGTATATACATAATCAACGCCTGATTTAAAACATGTTTATAAATGTATAATGTAGTTTTAGTAAGTAATGTAGGGACAGATCAGGTAGAATCCATAACAACTGCTCATTTTCACTTTTCATGTAAATATTAGTTTTAAACTACAATATTCTAATGATTCTTTAGGACTAAAATACATTTCAATACTTACAATAACAATAATAACCACTGAAATTAGGTTACCCCAAATGTATATTTATTTTGAAGTTAACAAGGGATCTCTTTTTGTAACAAAAAGCAAATACTGTCTAAACAGACCATCAAACAAACGGAACCCACAATGATGATGATCTCAGAGTTCAGTCCCGTTCAGATGACATCATCGGCCATAATACAAATCAACATACATGACAGAATAGCTCCACATGATATGAATATTTAATCAAAAGGAAGACTTATCATTCAAAAAAAAAAAAAAAGAATCTAACACAACTCCATTGTAATAATACTTTTAGTGTTTCCTGCATCTGTTTGGTGGGCCAGTGTGAAAATCTTCCACGCACGTGAACACAGACATGCGCAATGTGTGCCGGCATCTGTGCTCACGAGCGTGTAGACTGTTCAAGGCAACACTAATCACATCAAAACATAATAAAATGGCAGATTATCAACAAAAACAAAAATTATGGAAACTATAATCTACACCTTTCAGTCTGAGACATTTAGTCATCATAAAAATGATAAAAAAAAAAAAATGAAACATAAAATTACAAACAATATGCACATCTACAACAGAATAAAAGTAAACAACATAATTTAAAATTAAGCACTGAGTTGATTGATAGCTAACTGGAAGTTCTACTGCTTGTACAGGACAGAGAAAGAGAGAGATAGAGATGTGTGGGAAATGAAATGCATTATCGCCATCTTGTGGCAGCCGATTGTAACTGCTTGTCTCAGAAACTCATTAATGAGATATGCGGAGGGAATCTGAAGGTAGAGGACGGGTTTTGGTTGTAATCGGTCAGTTGCCACTTAGTAGTGACCTACATTTGCATTAAACGAATGACCCTGTCATCCCACGTGAATAAAAACACGCCCAAACTAACATTTATGTGGCAGATGTGATTTAAGAGTCACTTTCATTTGGGTCAAATGACACTGTATCATTGAAACGTGCATTTTTTACAAAGCTGCTTTGAAACGAGTTCTATTCTTCCCGTAAGGGCGGGCGCAGCAATTTGTACATTTTATGGGCCTGGCTTCCGGTCTCATCCGCGTCGCTATTTTTAACTCGTTTTGCTGCTTGATGTTGCAAATTGGTGTGTCTTACCATGTTATTTAACATATTATCTTAATTATGAGCACACTGGTTTGTAGTGCAAGTTTTACTGTTTACTTCCCTATAGCGGATAATGAACCAGGGGTCTCACTCATAGGCTTACTCCCACGTTGAGGAAAAAGATATAAAGGTGAATTGAACAAAACTGAAAATTTTAAGATGTAAAAATTTTCCGTTTCGCAAGTTCAGAGAAAAAAATCTTGCTCTCTGTCTAAATAATGTTCAATTTTCGACCATTTATCATGTTGAAGGGGACATCAGATGCAAAATTCACTTTTACATTTTGTGTTTGCATATAAGTGTCTTAGCAATTTGCGAACACAGCCACCCTACACCCTAATCATAACAATCCGTTCACTTTAAAAAAAAAAAAAAAAAAAAAACCTAAACAGCCCCAATTATCTTTGCTGTGATTTTCTGAGCAATATGATGTCATATTGCTCAAGCTCCTCCCATGAACGCTGATGGACTGTCCTTTATTAGCATATCTCCGCCCTCAGCCAGTTGTACGCTGTCCGCCATTTTCTCCACGCTTGAGCAGCTGTAGCTCGTATCTCGTAAAAGCAATGCAGGTGTTTTGTACTTGGATGTAAAAGTAAACATTTTCATTTTCTTCCGACATCAGAGCCACTGAGGACAATGGTTTAGTTTTGTTTTTGATGGTAGTGCGTCACAGAATACACAAAAAATGTAAGGGGGCGTGGTGAACAGAGCTCATTAGCATTTAAAGATACATGCACTAAAACGGGTCAGTGTTAAAGGAGAAGTCCACTTCCAAAACAAAGATTCACATATAATGTACTCACCCCCTTGTCATCCAATATATTTGTCTTTTTTTTTTCAGTCGTAAAGAAATCTTTTTGAGGAAAACATTTCAGCATTTTTCTCCATATAATGGACTGATATGGTGCCCCGATTTAGAACTTCCAAAAGGCAGTTTAAATGCAGCTTCAAACGATTCCAAATGCGGTTGTAAACGATCCAAGCCGAGGAAGAAGGGTCTTATCTAGCGCAACGGTCGGTTATTTTCATTAAAAAAAAAATACAATTTAAATACTTTTTAATCTCAAACGCTGGTCTTGCCTTTCGCTGCCTGAACTCTGTGTATTCTGACTCAAGACAGTTAGAGTATGTCGAAAAACTCCAATTGTATATTCTCCCTCAACTTCAAAAATCATTTCAAAATTCATCCTACATCGCTGCAGAAGTTCCGACCCAGTCTTTGCAAAGTGAACATGCAAAGAAGATCACAAAAAAGGTAAAACAGTGATATAGGATGATTTCGAAGTTAAAGGAGAACATGAGGTGGGAGTTTTTTGACATACCCTAACTGTCATGAACCAGAACAAAAACAGTCCAGGCAGAGTAAGACAAGATGAGTGTTTGGTATTAAAAAGTATATAAATTGTATTATTTTTATTAAAATAACCAATCGTTACACTAGATAAGACCCTTCTTTACAGCCGCATTTGGAATCGTTTGAAGCAGCATTTAAACTACATTTTGGAAGTTCAAAATCGGGGCACCATATCAGTCCATTATATGGAGAAAAATGCAGAAATATTTCCCTCAAAAAACATAATTTCTTTACGACTGAGGAAAGAAAGACATAAACATTGTGGATCACAAGGGGGTGAGTAAATTATCTGTAAATTGTTGTTCTGGAAGTGGACTTCTCCTTTAACAGAGCTGTTTTCAACAAGGTAAAAAGGGTGTTTTTTTTACACGACCATTGAGGTATTGTTACAGACATGTCATAAAGACTTGAATCATACCAACTTGTGGAAAATGGGCATCCGATGTCCCCTTTAAAGACAATAAATGTTGGGAAGAGTCTAGGGGAAAATGTCAAACATGCATCGCTCACATGAGCACAATAACTCAGTTCTTAAGTCACAGTTTCAACCTTCTCCTCTATGTAAATTCAATTCAAAAATAGCTACTGAAAAGGAATAAATGATATACAAATGACAACGTCAGCTGGATACATAGCAAAGCAGTATTCCTGAATAACAAATTGAAGCGCAATATGTTTAAAAGTAAAGTGTGTAATTTCTAAGCCAACTGAATCCGACTGCATGCCACTGGTTGAGCCAAAGTTATATGTCAGGAGGTCGGGATGCTCAAAAAACAGAGCAGAGTTTTATAGTGCCACAGGAAATCAACCTACGAATGGCTTATTTACAGTCTTTTCACATTAAGATTAGAAGAAAGGATTTTAAGTTGCTAAAGATTACACACACCACCTTTAATAAGCCAGATTTAATTAAATTAGATGATTAGCCAACTGTTTTTATTAAATAGAATCGCCTCAGTTTATTGCATGATGCAACCAACTAAATCCCCAAACTCCCTCCAAATGTCACCATGGATTGTGGTTACAAAGTCCAGAAATAATCTAGCTTTATGACTGTAAGAGGAGGGGGAGAACAGACATGAATTGAATTGTGGAAGCAAGAGAAAGAGAGAGAGAAAGAGAGCAGTAGTTTGTGTTACCCTGCTTTTTCTGAGAGTCCCGCCACTGAAGAACAGAGGAGATTCATTCCTGAAGGTGGCGTGAGTGAGCGAATCACTGGGCCTGATACAATGACACATCAGTGCACAATGTAATGCATTTAGATCGAGGACCTCGTAATAATAATAAGAGTAATAATAATGATAAGAATCATCTTCCCAGGTTGATGAAATGACACTAGACTGTTGCACCAACAGTAAACACCAGAAATCAAACTTGAAGAGAACGTAATTCATACAAATATTACTGAAGTTTTCATAACACCATGTTTTTTTTTTCTATAGTCCAGATATTTTTTTTTATCAACTCGGCATTTCCACGCATGTAAGAAAACCAGGCAGGCTCAGAGAGTATATACTGCAATATCAGACAGTGAGGTTAGAGAGAGAGATAGAGATGGAGGATATATTTACAGCACACTGAGTAAAAATGATGCTATATAATCATATATATATGTATTTATAAATTTATATCGGGGGTCCCACACAATGATTGCAGGGGCTGCTGTTTTTGCCTGGTTATTCTGTGTGTGTGTGTGTGTGTGTGTGTGTGTATAATGTAGTGTAACTGATGTGATGCATATGAGTGTATGTGTGTGTGTGTCTGTCAGTGATATTGCTGGGTTGCATGGTTAAAATTCAATTTTGTATTCAGTTTAAGACACTTTTTGTTCGGTGTGTGTTTGCATGCATGCCTGTTACAACTCTGTGTCTTTCAATGGATTTGGGAGCAGACCGTGTGTCCTGAAAGTTCATGCATGCACATATCACTGTGCAACATGTGCCAGACTACATCTGGACCATTTGAGAGGAATGATGGGAGAGGAAGGAAGTGTGGTCACTGTCATATTGCCTCTTTTTATTGTTTACGTCTTGTGTGTTCGCGTCATTATGGTAATGGAGAAATGTGTGTGTGTGTGTGTGTGTGTGTGTTTCTGTGTGTGTGAAAATGAGCCCACGCGCCAGTGCGTAACTCTCACTTCCCTGCCCTGTGTGTCGAAGCTTATTTGAGGTCCTTCAGTTCGAACAGGTCAACACTTGTTTTTTTCCTCACATATTTCCTCTCTCTTCTGCTATCCCCGTCAGGCTGAGTGAACTGAAGCGTGTGAGGGAAGAGGGTACGGAGGGATGGATCTCTAGATGAAGTACTCTTTCTTGTCATCCACCCCAGAGTGGCCACCCTCAGCGTTAATGATGGCTGTGTCTGCATCAGGAGCATCGTCGGAGCCTTTCGCTTCATGAGTCAGGTACGTACCTGAGAGAGAGAGAGAGAGAGAGAGACAGAGAGAAAGAGAGAGTGAAACCACATCTGTAACTGTATTTTGTTACTGTTATTTGTATATTTGTTATCTTAGTTAAATATTAGGAAAAAAATAATTTTCTAGAGACATCAGTAGTACTGGTATTAGCGATACTCACCTTCAGTCATAATTGCTTTTTTTTCCCCTTTTTTTTGGACAAATATTAAAAATATACTGTCCTTATGTCGTTTCTCCATTAAAGGGGTCCTATTATGCTCTTTTACAAAGTCTTGATTTTGTTTTTGAGGTGTACAAGAACATGCTTTCATGCTTGGTGGTTCAAAAAAGTGCATTATTTTTCACACAGTTTACATTATTACAATAGCTTTCTACCAGCCTGGCACAAATAGCTTGATTAGTTCCGGGATTATGAAGTTCACCTTCCGAAAAACGAAAAACTGTGTTGCGATTGGCGAACAGCTTAGATGGTGTTTCAGCACTGCCACGCCCCTTGTCAAAGTAGCAAGTTCCGTGTACAACTGTTAACGCAAGCTAGATTAAAGTGATTCTTACGTTTTAAATATAGATATTTTCCTTAGAAAAACGCACCGATTCACTACAGGAGGCCTTTATAGCAAAAAAATGAAATTGTACAACTGTACACTTTAATTTTTTTTCTATGAAATTGCAGATGTTTATTTTTCATTTTTTATCAAGTGTACAGTTTTACAGTTTCATTTTTTGCATCTTGAAAAAATATTTCTGTGTTCTGTATATCCCTCTGTGTTGTGTTTGATTAACTTTTCTGTTTAGAAGATAAATGAGCCTTTAAATCTCTCTTGTAAATACTTTACAGGGTATAAATGAAGAGTTCAGATGCAAAAGCATCTTAATCAATCTGAGATATTTCTTTAAAATTAGCATTTCTTTCTGGCTACTTTGTATAGGTTTCTATGTAAGTACTGGTACTTCTGATTGGGCTGAGGCTGGAATTTAGCGAGTTTGAAGTAAAAGTATTTGATGGATGTATAATATGTGTCAGGAGCATTCACTCAGTATCATTATCTCATTTTTGACCGAGATGGCTTTTCGCTGGTTTTGCATCTGAACTCTTCAAATAGTCCTCACCTTAGATGAGCTCACAAAAACAGATGGCTGACTACTAAATGTTTTATAACTACTTGACTTAACCATGAATTACAGCGGGAATATTGTTTATAAAGCGTTTATTAACACACTGAGCAACCAATGTCACTGTCTAAATAATAAGATTTCTAAATGTACATTTAAATAGTTCATTAATCATTCACTTACACTTTCTAAATGATCTTATGAACCACTGAAAACTCCTAAATAACTGGTTTGTAAATAACGTAATAATTTAGAAATGATAAATTGATCATTAATGAAGTACAAAACATTTATAGCTGTATTTGTAAACTGCTTACTAATGACTATTAATGTTGGAACAATGTTTTACAAAGGATGAATTGACTATTTACTAATGCTTAACTAATGAGTCATAGTGTGAGCAGTTGCTGGTAGCCATTAACTTCCATAGTACTAAAAACAAATACTATGGAAGTCAATGGCTACCAGCAACTGTTAGCAACATTCTTCAAAATATCTTTTGTGCTCAGCAGAAGAAAGGAATTCATACACATTTGAAACAATATGAGGGTGAGTAAACAATGGCAATATTTTCATTTTTGGATAAACTCGCTTTAACAAAGTAATATTTTATCAAGTCTATTAGGCTGCATCTACACATCAAGATCCAATATATTCAAATACTTTTTTTTCTCACCTTTTTTACTAGACCTAACTATCTGTGTTTACATTAATACCTCACCGAAGACTACATACAGTATGATCTTTCAATGCACGTCTGCATTAAATCCTTGTTCAGCATTTTCCCCCCCTAGCTCTGTTTTTGAGCAGGTGTATAGTTTCTGACAGCTTTTCTTGAGCTGCACACTGTAAGTCATAGAAAGATACAGAGGAAAAGCTGCAGCACAACTGTGATGATCTGTTTACAGTGTCCCTCTGTGCAGTGACACACTCTGTCAGTCTTTGTCAACTGCTGCTCACACTCAACAAAATAGCTGTTTTTAAGGGGATATAAAATGGGACAGAATTGTTCTTGTGTTTCTGAAATAAAAGAAACTGATGTACTATACACTGATGTACTATACAGACATCAAAATTTCTGAACTACCTCCCCGGTAAACCTAGTCCACTAAACTATAAAAAGTAGCTAGTTTGGAGTGTCTCAAATTTATGATGTCAGAACTACCAGCACTGAGATGATTCACCCATAAATTAAAATTCTGTTATTAATTACTCACCCTCATGTCACACCGTAAGAGCTTTTTTTCATCTTCAGAACACAAATTAAGATATTTCTGATGAAATCTGAGAGCTTTCTGACCCTGCGTAGACAGCAACACAACTACCACGTTTAAGGCTGAGGAAGGTAGTAAGGACATCGTTAAAATAGTTGTGGTACTCTTGTGAACGCATGCCAGAGACTGGCACAGAAGAGAAGAAATTGTTGAATAAAGTTGTCTTTTTTGTTTTCTTTGTGCACAAAAAGTGTTCTCATAGCCTTATAACTTTAAGGCTGAACCACTGATGTCACATGGACTATTTTAACAATGTCCTTACTACCTTTCTGGGCCTTGAACGTCTCAGTTGCATTGCTGTCTATGCAGGGTCAGAAAACTATCAATTTCATTAAAAATATCTTAATTTGTGTTCAGAAGATGAACAAAGGTCTTATGGGTTTGGAACAACGTAAGGGTGAGTAATAATGACAGAATTTTAGGTGTAACATACAAGTAATGTATGTAGTAGGGATGTCACAATTCTCAGCATAATATCAAACCGTACGACATCCACGGTTCAATATGCGCTTGTGAATTGCGGTTTTTCGGTTTTGCATTTAAATAATTTCATTGTATTGTTTCTCTCGGAATTTGCTATGTGTGCCGTTAATTTCACGTGCTGAGATGAGGAAACGCTTCCCCGCTTATATCTGAAATAGCAACACACACAGAGCATCTTCTCTTCTAATGACAAGCCTTTCTAAACCTGTTGTCCAACAAAAGAGTTATAAAAACAAAAGTTATAAAAAACATTATAACTTGTTTTTAATTCACAACATCAGTCGAGTGTTTAAAATAACTTTCTTATGTGATCTGATGTGGCTTCGTGTCACAGAATGAGGCAGAATGAGTCTATGTATGTCGCTTAGCAATGGCTTACAGATATACTTAATCATTATGAAAATACACAAGATGGCTTGAAGAACACAGATAAACCATATATGTGACCCTGGACCACAAAACCAGTCTTATGTTGCATGGGTATATTTGTAGCAATAGCCAAAAATACATTGGATGGGTCAAATTTATAGATTTTTCTTTTATGCCAAAAATGATTAGGATATTAAGTAAAGATCATGCTCCATTAAGATATTTTGTAAATTTCCTACCATAACTATATCAAAAATTAATTTCTGATTAGTACTATGCATTGCTATGAACTTCATTTGGACAACTTTAAAGGTGATTTTCTCAATATTTAGATTTTTTTGCACCATCAGATTCCAGATTTTCAAATAGTTTAATCTCGGCCAAATATTGTCCATTCCTAACAAACCATACATCGATGGAAAGCTTATTTATTCAGCTTTCAGATTATGTATAAATCTCAATTTCGATAAATTTACACTTATGACTCGTTTTGTGGTCCAGGGTCACATATTATTGCAGACGAGTGTTTACTGTCCTTACATTTCATCATTCAAAATGTTTAACGTTATATCTTGTTTTTATTCAGTTACAGCGATAGCGATGCCTTTATCCATATTAGAGATTTCTTGGCTGGAACTGAACGTAATCAGTGCTACTTCTTTGACGCATATGTGGATTTTCTGCACGAGGGCACCCTCTGGCGTCCAGTATCAATGAAACCCATCCTATTTTGCATGAAAGTCGAAAAAATAATACCTCTCTCAAAAGAAATATTAAGCAGACATATAATAATCCAGGTTTTTTTTAGTGTACAGATGTTTACAGGAGTATTTTGTTGTTAATTCGTTGCAAAAAAACACACTGATGTGGCAAGCTATTAGAACCGAACCTAAAACTGTGGTTAAAAACCAAGATACGTATTGAACCATGGACTAACTGTATTGTTGCATCCCTAGTATGTAGTATTTTTATGAATTAATTTATTTTTTAATAAAAGTACTGCATTTAAATTTGCTGTTAAAATCTTAGTTATATATTAGGAAAAAAGAATTTCCTAGAGACATCAGTAGTACTGGTATTAGTGATACTCACCTTCAGTCATAATTGCTTTTTTTCCCTTTTTTTTTTGACAAATATTAAAAATATACTGTCTTTATGTCGTTTCTCCATTAAAGGGGTCCTATTATGCTCTTTTACAAATGTTTACAGGAGTATTTTGTTGTTAATTCGTTGCAAAAAAAACACACTGATGTGGCAAGCTATTAGAACCGAACCTAAAACTGTGGTTAAAAACCAAGATACGTATTGAACCATGGACTAACTGTATTGTTGCATCCCTAGTATGTAGTATTTTCATGAATTAATTATTTTAAATAAAATTAATGCATTTAAATTTGCTGTTATAATAAAAATCAACAATCAACATTAGTGGTAACACAATAAGGTAACATATTACTTTTAAAATTATTGTTCATCTACACTATATCAGCATATTAACATACTTCCATCTACATAGCTAGACATAATAAAGGTCACTTGCATACAGATATCTTAAAGGTACAGTAGCAAATACAAATCCAACGGCACAAAAATTAGAAAGTATAGAATATAATACGAACAAATATTTTAATTACTATTGATCTTGAGTAATTGATATGCATTTATAAAATAGCAAGGACATGCAACCTAGTATGTGCCTGCACTTTGTTCTCTCATTTCATGTTTATAAACTCAGCATTTTCATTTCATTTTTTTCCAGCCCATTTTTCTTGTTTTTTTTTTTTTTTTCTCTAGGTGCACTGTTGCAGTGAGACACGTGATTCATTTACAAGTATAATGTCCCAGTCAACAATGAGATTTTGAGTCAAGCGTCTACAATGTTCAAGACAAAATCCATAAAAAATCTTTTTTAAAAAAGCTGCTGATGGGGCAGGATGCTCCCAGACCCTCTGTCAGGAATTTGAACACAGTCCCACAAGGTTATAAGCCCTACAGACGCCCCAGGTGTGTGTGTGTGTTTGCCTGAGATCTCTTTGTGTCTGATTAGGTCTGTGCGTGTGTGTGAAAGAGCGCGAGGGATTTCTTTGTGTCTGATTAGGGTCGTGTGTGAGCGTGTGGTACCTTTGTGTCTGATGAGGTATCTGCCGAGGACGATGAGGAGACAAAGCATGATGAAGACAATGACAGCAACCACTCCACCAATCACAGCATGGTCTACTCCTGAGGCGGGGGACATCGCTGTGGGGTCTGAGAAATGGACAGAAAGACAGGTAGATAGTTGAAGCTGTGCAGAGAGGACTGAATGAACAGAATGTCCTAACAGTAGAGACCAGGCAAAATCAGAGAAAAGTTTAAAAGAGACTTCAGCTGAAAAACTTACAATCTTTACAAACACAGCAGAGGTCATTCGTGTACGGTAATGCTGGAAATCCTCCCAAATCTGCGATTCCGAACAATATGTTTTCGCCATAGCTGAGTTTCCATAATTGATTCTGCTATTTTCCTGTTTATCTTTGTGAAGCTGCTTTGACACAATCTGTATTGTATAAAGCGCTATATGATTTGACAAAACAGTCTTTTAAGCAATGGCAGAAAGCTGCACATATTTTGAAATATAACAAAAGACCTAGTTATTCACTTTCATCCTTTTCAAAGTACACGGAGGCTGCACAATAGATGGAAATGTGCAATATGATTTCTGAAAAGTTACGTTCTCGGAATACTTCAAGTTAATGTGACATGAATCACTGATGGAAATTTGTTCTAAAACTATTCAGACTGATGCAGATTTTTATCTGGTTTTGAGAAATGTTTGCATACTTGAATAAAAGTAAATCACGATTATTCACAACCACCTGCTCTGACAAAATTGCAACCCCTCTCATAATACTGCGCATGCTTTTTCCCATGAACAACAGTATTATTTAAAATTACATTACTATAAATTTAAAATCTTTTTTTTTCCAACTGCAGTTACCCATGAGAAAGCATCACGATGCATAAATCTTTTCCCCAGCTCTAATGCACAACAACGTTCATCTAAGGAAGCAATTTCAAGCGATTTCTCCTCTTTAATAGGGCCCTTGACATTTTCAAGCAAGCTGAACTAAAATATCTCACACAAGATGATAATCACTGATAGCTTTTCACATTTAAATATAGAGAAAAGAAGTGCAGGTCTTGTTTCCTGTTATTTCACATTATGCATACTACCGTTTTAAAAGTCTGGGGTCAGTAAGTTTTTTAATATTTAAAAAAAATGCTCATAAAGACTTCATTTATTTGATTAAAAATACAATAATATTGTGAAATGTTATTACAATTTAAAATAACTGCTTTTCATGTTAATAGATTTTAAAATGTTATTTATTCCTGTGATGCAAAACTGAATTTTCAGCATCATTACTCCAGTCTCCAGTGTCAGATGATCCTTCAGAAATCATTCTAATATGCTATTTTGGTGCTCAAGAAACATTTATTATTTCAAATGTTGACAAGTCTGAAATAGAAATCTTTTGTAACATTATAAATGTCTTGGTCACTTTTGATCAATGTTATGCATACCTGCTGAACAGTATACATTTCTTTAAAAAAATCCTACTGACCTCAAACTTTTGAATGGTAGTAGTTCATATACTCATATATATATATATATATATATATAAAGTGTATTTGTAATGGGCTGGCAAGTGACTACAATGTCATTTTCCATCTACCGTGAACTCCCAAGAGCCGCTGACCTCTCTGTTTGAAAGGAAACACATGAATAATCAAAAGCAAGATTTCAGCGAAGAGTCTATCATAAGCTTCAGTGACTTTGCCTGGACTCAGAGAGCGTGAACGACATCCATCACTCCCACCCACAGCACGATCTCTGTCTCCTTCTCAAACAATACTCCATCAAAACAAGACAAGTTAACAGTCACCCTGACGCTCGCACGCTTCAGGAGAAGAAAAAAACAGAGGGCGATAGATGAGAGCAGAGAGGATGAAGGAGGACGAACAGAGTGAGTGCCGAGTGACACGACAAGAAGCCCTGAGAGCGACAGAGAGAAAAGAGGAACAGATAGAAACAGAGAAAAGGAAAGTGAAAGAGAAAAAAAGAAAAAAACACAGAAAGAGTACTGGAAAAAGTAGAAAGCACTAAAGAGATAATGTCTTTTTCATAGGGGGCATTTCAGGACAAGGCTGCTTTATATTGTTTATTATGCATGCACTGATATTAAAATAATTATTGGCTGATATTAATACTTTAAAAAATACCACATTAAAACTGAATGCTATAGTGCTAAAACTTAATTTAGGCATTACAACATTATAATGTATAGTATAAAAATATTGTGAAACTGTGATGATGCACTGCGAAAAAATTATTACCAGGCAGAGTGTAGGCTTTCTAAACACACTGGCAAACAACACATTAAATTAGGCCTTTTTTTCAAGGCTTTATAGCTATTTTTGGTAGCAACCAAGCCCTTTGACGTCAGAGTTGAGTGAATTTCGTCCGTGTTTTCTAAACTCAAGCACACACAAAGAAATCACACTTTTTGAAAATGACGGTCCAGATACGGTTCATGCAGACTCACTGATGTGCCATTGATGATGATTTGCTTCCAATTCATTTCTCATTGCTGTTTTTCTCTGCGGAAATTGACTTCTGCGAGCGTCTCGCATTTTTTGCATCTTTTGCAATGCATTAAATAGCGAATTAGTTTAGATAATAAAATATTAATAAAAAAAACTGAATGAACATTTTGTTCAATATGTGGCGCATTCTCGTTCCAAGTCGTTAGCTATCTATAATGGTAAAGAGCTGCTGTTAGCACTCATGGCACAGAGAGAAGAGGGTGTTTGCAACCTCGTAGCCTGGAGGGAAAAAAAAAAAAATCACGGTCAACCTGAGTTATATTTGTCTTATATGTTAATCATGTAATGCCCATGATGTGATGTCTTTATAGGAATTTTATGTTGCAACCCTCTATAATGTGAGTAAATCTTCACTCTGGACGACTAAATAATGTCTAACATTAGCCACTGGCTAAGAGAGTGTTTTCACAACGCATCATCAATGGGCCATATTGGCAGCACTGAATGTAAACAATGCCACTGAACGAACGAAACTTGCATATTATGCTGATTACTGCTGCTGAAAAATGGTCAATCACTGTCATGTTTTGGGCTGTACTAATCAGTCAGACCAGGAAAAACATTTGGCATACCACAGACTGACAAAAGTTATAACAAATCAAGGAGAAGAGTGCAAAAAACTGTCTGAGGAACAAAAGGCATTTGTGGTTAACCAAACTGAACTAGGATTTACAGAGCAAGAATCTTTACAACATTCTTGTTTGTTTTTTATCATTTCTGTTCAGGTAGGTGAAATATTAGGCTAATATCTTAATTAATACCGCTCGTATGTATCTTTACCACCTATTAACTTTAGTTTGTCAAAATGTTGCGCCCTTTCCTGCTTACTAAGTCCTTCTCTATATGATTTAGCAGCTTCTACACATATAAATTAGCAGAACAATGTATTCAGTAGTACATTAACTGTGTGATCCGTGCTGTTGTTTACATCCGAGTATCGCCAATATGGCTACGCATCCGGGAAACTGAACAAATCGTGGCGTAAGTGCAAACCCTCTAATCATCTCAATGGATGTGCAGCGTATTTGACTCTAGTGTGAAAGCCCAAAATTTGCCGCCGCTTTCCTGAGAGCAGAATTGACGCGCTACATGTAAACAATATTCTTTGTTGTATTTTCCTGCCAAATCAGTTCATTTGGAATTCTTCAGCTTTTAAAGTCCCCAGGAAATCAAAATTGAAGTTTTTTGGGCTTTTAGTATAAATATGTTATCCTTAACTATAAGCTAGTGTGTTTTAAAACAATGACAAAACTCGCATTTACAAGACATAAGCATTCAAAACTTACAGTCTCTGACTTCCACTAATAGGGATCAACGATTTTGATGACATCACCCTGCACTTCATCTTCTCATAAAACTTTCTGTCCAATCAAATGCTCTCTGCAATCCGACGCATCCCGCACCCTACACTACAAATACACGCTTACCCTGTAAATGTAGCCGTCAGCAGATATATTAATAGTATTTGTGATAAATGTACTTTTTGTAATATATATGTAGAAGATTTTGAACATTTATTTTTCTATTGCCCTTATGTTATTTCATTTTGGACTGACTTAAAAATAGACATAACAAAGAAATTAAGCAAACCCCTTAATTTAGATTTTCATGATATTTCACTTTGTTTTCAAAACCCCTCTTTTTCTGATAAACAGGTTTATGTTATAAATCTCTTAATTATCTTAGCAAAGTTTTATATTCACAAGTCAAAAGTAAGCCAGAAGAAACCATTATATATTACATTTTATGAAGTTCCAAACGTAGGTTCGGGAGGAGCCTAATCATTCAGTCCTGTCAATCATCATTACGAGCCTATATAAGCAGCTCTCATTGCACCATCCAAGCCTCAGTTCCTCTGGCATCCCTCCACCTCCCCTTCTCCTCCTCTTTTTCTGTTTTTCTCCCTCTAGGTATTATCGCAGTGGGGGGTTGAACTTGGTGCTCAAGCCAAGCCTCGAGTTTGAGCCTCCATTAAGGACAGTCAGCCAAGTTTGTTTACCACTGGCCAGGACTAGATGGGCAGGCGAACTCGTGAAGTAACACTGATCTTAAAATTTATCTTGAAACCCTCTCTAATGTGAGATCACAAAATAAGAAGCTCATAAAAACAAAACAAATTTTAAAGCTTTTCAAATTTATGTAACTGCCCTGGAATTTCTTTGTTATTTTTTTTTTTTTTTTTTTTTTTTGGCTTTGTTTTGTTTTTTTCTTCTTCTTTTGGTATGTTTGTGTTCATTTTGTGTCTTTTCTCTTTCTGCTGTTACTTATTTTATTTTTATTTTTTTTGCAGTTGAATTTGCAATTTGAAATGTGCAATGTTGCCTTGTCTTTTTGTTTGATGATGAAACTCAATAAAAAAAAAAAAAAAAAAAAAAAAAACTACAAATACACGCTGAAGCTGCGGCTGAAACGGCCACTTGTTCACAGAATTAGTGTTTTCTGTACGGTGAATATAGTGCACTATATAGGGGAAACGATTCAGACTGTAAATATGCTTTCAAATGTTGCGAAAGAAGTCTGGTTTAGTGCTGTTTCACACGAACCGCCGCAGCGCACACACAATCTTCTCTGGTTCAGAGACGCGATAGCAAGGAGTGGATCATTTGTGCAAGTTAGCGCAGACCATAAAACATATCAGACCGATCTGAATTCTACACAGAATGATATATTTTATAGCGATATGGATGAGATTGTAGCTGCGTTTACACAGCGTTTGACTTACTTGCACTTTCTTAGTCTTTGCGCGTTCGCTTTGTAAACACTGGGTCTGTAGTTCCGTCTGCGTACCGCGTGACCTTTCGACGTGATTCAATAGAACGTAGCGTCGTGAACAGAACCTGTGCTACACAAGCTTTTGTGCTTAAAAAGTATAGACATTTTTATTTTCCGAAAAAAATGACCGATCGTTTCGCTAGAAAAGACCCTTTTTCCTCGGCTGGGGGCCCTTTGAAGCTGCATTTAAACTACATTTTGGAAGTGCCCCCCCCCCTTTTTTTTTCAAGAAACACTGAATAACCAACGTGTTTGAGCACCACCACCAGTCCTAAGTTCAGTCAAACTGACCAATTCATACATGGTTACCACGTTTTCATTTTAATTATCATTAAATAATGCTTTATTATCACAATATCATATTATAATGCTTGACTGACTGATGTCAGTTGTGCACTTTCAGATATTTAAAAAGCTGTGCCAATTTACAAATGTAAGCTTTTTATATATCCAACTTTTTCAACGCGTGAGTAAGTCTATGGGTCAGAGTTGCGGTTCATTACTTACGGCAGCAAAACGAGCTGTTTTGTACAGCTAAAAATAGCTGGACGAGGATGAGACTGGAAGCCTGACCCATGACATTTACAAGTGGCCACGCATATTCTTAGGAAAAAAGGTGACTATATACTGTATGTATAAAAAAAACCGTATATCAGTCTGGTGAGTAAACTAAAAAATGTTCTAGCCAATGGCAATTCTATTGTCAAGGTGTACATAGAGGGTTGTGTTGGAGAAATTACTATGTAATGCTGGAAATAAAAACTTTCTTTTATAAATTGCTAATTTTTCATGGTAATCTCCAAATTTAGTTCTCTCCAAACTGTTATGGCACAGTGTTGAAGATTAGCACCAAGGCAATCAATTTATTATGTGATAAACAGTTTGATTCGATACAAAAATAGTTTTTTTCAGGGTATTAAAGCATGTCCTCCTTTGACAAATAGAACAGCCTGTGGCCCCCCGTTGGGATCCCACGGTGTTGCACATTTCTGAGCAGAGATTGTAGTCTCCCCTGGGGGAGGGTCTCTGCATGATGCACTCGTGTTGATGATGCAAATGTACTAGGTTTAAATTAGCACAATGTGGAAAAAGACCCACGAGGAAGGAGCAGAATCGAACTCGCAGCATGTAAAGTGACAGAAATCAGCATCCCTTATCAGTCAGGCTCTGCAAATGACCACATTGATAAAGGGGGAAGATGCATTTCCAGGTTCAAATGATTCACCGCTGATGACTTAGATTTGCTTGTTCCAACAGGCTACAGATGGCTGGACCTCCCTGTAGCAAAAACCGAGCTGCATCAATAATATCTCATTCACTTAAAGCGAGATTGTTTTCAGATTGGCTGAAAATGCAGTTTTTGGTGTCAACGTAATTCAGTTCTAAGCTTTCAATGAACCAACAAATTTGCGCTGATATTAATAGTTTTCCATGTAATATCAAATGCTTTGCCTTCATTAACAACGTTCCTGCATCATTAACTATGTTCATAATGACAGTGCAATTCAACAGAGTTGTAGCTAAAAAAAACACACACCCAGACCCTTCATAAATTGAGACTAACAGACAAATGAAAGACAGAGAGAGGAGACAGAGAGGGACAGAGATTCAAACAAAGGACACTACTGAAAGAAAGAAGGAGGAATAGAAAGAGAAAGTTAGAGAGAGAGGTGACAATACCTGCAGCGTTCACTCCGGCTTCTTCTCAAGAGGATGAAGGGATGAATGGATGGGTGGATGGATGAGTGGATGGATGGATGGATGAGGACCACATGAGTGGAATGTTAAGCAAGAAGAGGAACAAAGAGAAACGATGAAATAATGTGTGCGAGCGTGCATGTGTGTGTGCTCAATGAACACT
The DNA here is from genome assembly GCA_036247105.1 of Cirrhinus mrigala. Taxonomy (NCBI): domain Eukaryota; kingdom Metazoa; phylum Chordata; class Actinopteri; order Cypriniformes; family Cyprinidae; genus Cirrhinus; species Cirrhinus mrigala. The sequence continues at coordinate 31,795,571 of CM070008.1, forward strand.
ACCAAAAAAATAAGTATCTCGGAAGAGTATTAAAGAGGATTTCACGTAGCGAAATAATGAAATAATTGAAGCGAATGTTTTCTGGAGGGAAGGTGTGGTGTCAGATTGTGTTTCTGGATAATCACAGGCTTTGCCGTGAGATGTGCCTGGTTAAATCCTGCATTACAGTCAAAGCCGACAGCAGATGCTGCTCAACATGCTTCTGTGATACTGCACTGAAGATCTCAATATACATCTCTATCTTTCCTGCACGCACAAACACAACCTGCTCGATTATGAAGTGACACATTCAAGCTGTTCCACCCACACACCAAGGATGGGCATTTCGGTCGTTTTGTCTACACAGGTACACAAAAGATGAATCAAGTAAGTTCTCAAGAGCTTTGGGGGGGGTCTGCACATCTGTGTGTGTGTTATTTTTCGTTTTTAGACATCAACATGACACGCATTAGAAGAAACAGCTCTAATGGAAATTCTGTCATCATTTACTTACCCTCATGTCATTCCAAACCTGTATGACTTTCTTATTTGGAACAATAAAGGGTACTTTTTAAAGAATATTCTTAATGTGAATGAGGACTGAGAGGAGTTAAAGAACGGAGCTTGAGAATCAAATCAGTCCAATTCACTCACAAATCATCTGGAACTAATGCATCCGATGACCCCTTTAAGGAAAACATTCCAGGATTTTTCAACATATAGTGGACTTCAATGGGGATCAGCAGGTTGAAGGTCCAAATTGCATCTTCAGTGCAGCTTCATAGGACTCCACACGATCCCAGGAGAGGAATAAGGGTCTTATCTAGTGAAGCGATTGGTCATTTTCTAAAAAAATAGAAGCACGTCTATGACTTCAGTTTAAAATGGTTGGGTAGGACGAAAAACTCCATCTCATTTTCTCCTCCAACTTCAAAAACGTCCGACATTGTTGTTTTACCTTTTTTGCAAAGGGCATTTGAGTTTCTTTGCATGTTCGCTTTGTAAACGCTGGGTTGGTACTTCCACCTACATTAAATGTGACCTTACCAACATGACTTGGTAATGCGTGAATTTGAGCTAGTGCAAGACGAGCGTTTGTGGTAAAAAAAATTTTTTTTTAGAAAATGACCAACCGTTTCACTAGATAAGAGCCTTATTCCTTGGCTGGGATCATGTAGAGCCCTTTGAAGCTGCATTGAAACTGCAATTTGGACCTTTAACCTGTTGGCTCCCATTGAAGTCCACTATATGGAAAAAAATCCTGGAATGTTTTCCTCAAAAACCTTAATTCCTTTCAACTGAAGAAAGAAAGACATGAACATCTTGGATGACATGGGGGTGAGAAATTACTCTGGAAGTGAACTAAAGAAATACATCATACAGGTTTGGATTAACATATACACATGCAAAAATAAATAAATATCTGCATTACAGAATAACCCCCTGTTATCTCATCTGTGCATGCTTGTTACTGGATGTTGTTCAGTGTGAAATGTTTTGAAGTTTAAAAGTCAAGGCAATTATTGTGTTGTCATGGTTGATCATTGCGGTCTTTTCTCAGAGCACTTGGGTAATCATGCCCATCCCTATCCCACACACACACACATACACAGAAACCGGTAACTGTGATCAGCAGCACAGCAGTGCCATTTTAAACCATGGTTAGGTTTGTGTATGTGCACGATGGATTACCTGTAAAGGTGTACACTCCATTCAGCCGAGGAACAGATGATGGAGTGGCAGGGGAGGAGGAGGAGGGGGGTGAGGGAGGGGTGCGAGCAGGAACAGAGGAAGGCAGAAGAGTGAGATCAGGGAAGAGAGCGTTGGAAAGAGAGGTGGTGGGAACTTCAGGAGAGGGAGGGAGAGTGGAAGGAGCAGAAGTGAGAGGAGGGAGAGTCGAGGAGGAGGTAAGAGTGGATGTGGGAACGGTAGTGGAAGACGACGAAGATGAGGGTGGAGGAAGAGTTTCTGCTTCAGTAGATGGTGAAACGGAAGTTTCAGGAGAAAAAGTGGGAAAAGCAGAGGATGAAAGGAGAGTTGAGGTGAAAATAAAGAGGTCTGAATCTTGCTGGTCTTGATGATGAAGGAAATGACGATGAAAAATAAGATGGATGATGGATGGGAGGGAAAACGGAAGAGGAAATAAAGAACACGTCATGCAAAAAGAGAAACAAAAAGAAAGGAAAGTAAAATTCAGAAAAAGAGATGTGAAGGTAAACGTAAAACAGCAGAAGAAATAAACAATGACGAAAACACCTTTTCTCTCCATTCCACCCCATTCCTCATTTGTCTCTCGTTAATTACCTTGTACCAGAAGGGTGTGCGTCACGTCCCCCATGCCGATCCCGTTATCAGCCTGGCACTCATAAACACCATTGTCCGACTTGTTGAGAGATTCGAAGCGCAGGAACGCACCATCCACCTTTGCCAGTGGGGGGAGCTCCCCGTCTTTTCTCCGCCACACAAACGCAGTTGGTCTGAGAGAGAGAGAGAGGGAGAGAGATTACATTACAAAACGGACCACATATACATCGTTTTGAAATTTCACATCAAAAGCAAAGCAGAAAGAGTCGTTTAATTGAGCAGATTGAAGGGTTTTGCAATTTGGCACACTATCAAAAGAGCTGAGGAGCACAGAGGGATGCACTGGAAAGCATCCCGAACACAGTGAAGCTCAGTCACATGTCAAGTGAAACGAACCAGACTTGATCAAATGGGAAGGAAAACCAGGTGGCCAAACCACCAGTGCTGCAACACACCTGACCTGGAAGGTCTTACGAATAAAATGTCCAGAAATAGCTGCTATCGTTAACACAATCAAGAATAAACGTGAATTTCTGGGTTTACTACTACCGGCATGATGGGATTTGGGATAGGGGCCAATGATTGTGTTCAAATAGATTTCTTAAACACTCTCCCTGTTTTCCATTGGTTAGCCAAACTGATAGCCCCGCCCAACCCCTTCCGAAATTCCCGCTATTGGTTGAGCCAGTGTTGCTGTGTCGTGCTGGTCTGGTACTCAAATGAACAAAGAAATGTTTTGATAGTGTCACAGTGTTCACACTTCCTGAGGACGTTTACCTACTGCTGGGATAAAAGAAGGTATTTTAGCATCAAAAAATTACACACTTCACCTTTAAAATCCTCTCAATATGCCAAACTAACTGTGGCTTTTTCTCTGTGTGCTCATACCGTGTCCAAATCAGCGTGTCTGTGTGTGTTACAGGGATTTAGAGAACTACGGTAAGGACGCAAGCGTATCATTATTTGAGAGTGTGAATAATCCACATAATATAATTTTTTTATTGATGTTGATAGAGGGGTAAAGTTATGACTAATATCTCAGTGTACTTGCAATACAGTAAGACACCAAAACAAGCAGATATGAGAGGCAGCGTTTCACATAGAGACTGGCCAATATATGACACTAATGTAAAGCATCACATTTTAATTTATTACAATTTAAACCTAAAAGATGTTTACATATAGTCCACAAGAGAAAATAATAGTTGAATTTATAAAAATAACCCAGTTCAAAAGTTTTTTTTTTTTTTTTGTGTGTGTGTGTGTGTGATGGAGTCCCTTGTTTGTCCTGAACAGTTAAACTGCCTGCTGTTCTTCAGACAAATCCTTCAGGTCCCACAAATTCATGGATTTTCCTGCATTTTTGTGTATTTGAACCCTTTCCAACAATAACTGTATGATTTTGAGATTCATCTTTTCACACTGAGGATAACTGAGGGACTCATATGCAGCTATTACACAAGGTTCAAACACTCACTGATGCTTCAGAAGGAAACACAATGCATTAAGAGCCAGGGTGAAAACTTTTTGAATTTGAAGATCAGGGTAAATTTAACTTATTTTGTCTTCTGGGAAACATGTAAGTGTCTTCTGTAACCTCTGAAAGGCAGTACTAAATAAAAAATAATCTAATATTTAGGCAGAAATGAACATCTCCATTCTGTTCACAAGCCTCTTAATGCATGTTTTTTCCTTCTGGAGCATCAGTGAGTGTTTGAACCTCGCATATATGTCCCACAGTTGTCCTCAGTGTAAAAAGATGGATCTCAAAATCATACAGTCATTGTTGGAAAGGGTTCAAATACACAAAAATGCTGGAAAACCAAAGAATTTGTGGGACCTGAAAGATTTTTCTGAAGAACAGCGGGCAATTTAACTGTTCAGGACAAACAAGTGACTCAAGAACAACTATCACTAAACAAAAAAAAAAAAAACACAGCTGTGGATCATTCAGGTAACAACACAGTATTAAGAATCAAGGCAATGTAAACTTTTGAACCGGGTCAACTATTATTTTCTCGTGGACTATATGTAAACATCTTTTATGTGAACTATCTTTTTCAGTTCAGTACTAAATAAACAATAACATGCATTTTGTACGATCCCTCTTATTTTGGTAAAATAATTAACATTTTAAATGATTCTGAAAGGGGGATGTAAGCTTTTGACTTCAATTGAAATTTGAAAGCTGAATTTTCAGAAGCTATTACTTCAATGTCTTGAGTGTTACTTGATCCTTCAGAAATCATTCTAATACGCTGATTTGCTGCTCCAGAAACATCATTATTATCAATGTTGAAAACAGTTGTGCTGATTAATATGTCACTTTTAGTCAGTTTAATGCATCGCTGCTGAATAAAAGCATTAAAAAAATCTTACTGGCAACATATGTTTCTAGACAATAATTCAGGTGAAGAAAAATCATTACAGACCCTGTAAATGCCGCCTCTGATACTACAGGTATCTTCTTCGTATACAGCCCTCCTATTTGTGCTCCCATTCCAGTAAGAAAGCGATAGAGCGTAAAAGCAAATGAGAAAATGCGACAGAGAGACACTATGGGATGTCTAAATGGGGTTGAATAGCTCTCGGTGTGGTACTAATGGATGTCAGGAACAATAATGAGCTGTAATGCGATCCTGCACCAGTAGAGGGTGATATTCAATTACATTAATGTCTATTTCCAGGGAGAAATATTTATGTGATACAACCAGGCTTAAGTAGCTAAAAATTTAATAAATACATCTGAAATAACAACATTTCATCCTTTAGCTTCAGAAAGGGAGTTGCTGAACTCGCTAAGATCGTAGAAGGTGTGTTTTTAAAACAAGCCTGTGTAAAGACATCTCTGATCCCTCTCTGTTTTTCATGTAACACCAACATAAATATCTCTGTGATACTGTCAAACCAAACCCTGCATGTGTTTGTGTGTGTGTGTGTTAAAGAGAGAAAGGAGATCAATAAGCTGACCATTTTCAGCTTCATACATAAAACATGAATGTCAAGGATGGAAATGAGAGAGAGAGAGTGTGTGCCTTACTCTGGATTTCCGTTCCCCACACACTGCAGGAAAAACTTCTCTCCTTCTCTGGGCAGGTCACTCTCAGGATGAATTAACACACTTGGAGAAACTGAGAGACACACAAACAGACATTTTGTTTCTGTTATCTTCATGGTAATGTATTATACACAGAAGGAGTGGGTGGTATGACCAAAATGTAATAATCTAATATCACAGTATGGCTAATATCACAGAAAATCTGCCGGAAATTCAACTGCTCATTAATGCAATGCAATCTAATAATATCACATGGTCACATGGCAGCTGCTCAATGTATTTGGGCATGAGGACATGGTCAAGACAATCTGCAAGTTCAAGTATCAGAATGGAAAAGAAACATGATTTAAGTGACTTTGAACCTGGTATGGTTGTTGGTGCCAGACGGACTAGTCTGAGTATTTCAGAAACTGCTGATCTACTGGGATTTTCACAAACAGCCATCTCTAGGGTTTACAGAGAATGCTCCGAAAAAAGAAAAAATATCCAGTTCTGTGGGCGAAAATGCCTTGTTGATGCCAGATGTCAGAGGAGACTGGCCAGACTGGTTGAACTGATAGAAAGGCAAAAGTAACTCGAATAACCACTTGTTACAACCGAGCAATGTAGAAGAGTATCTCTGAACGCACAACATATCGAATCTTGAAGCAGATGGGCTACAGCAGCAGAAGACCACACTGGGTGTCACTTCTGTCAGCTAAGAACAGCAAGCTGAGGCTACAATTCACACAGGTTCTCTAAAATTGGACAACAGAAGACTGGAAAAGGGATGCCTGGTGTGACAAGTCTCCATTTCTGCTGTGACATTCGGATGGTAGGGTCAGAATTTGGCGTTAACAACATGAAAGCACAGATCTGTCATGCCTTGTATTGACGGTTCAGGCTACTACTGGTATTGTAATGGTTTTGAGGACATTTTCTTGGCACATTTTGTGGCCTTTATTACCAACAGAGCATCGTTTAAACATCAAAACCTACACGAGTATTGTTGCTGACAATGTCCATCCCTTTATGACCACAGTGTACCCATCAAATGATGGCTACTTCCAGCAGGATAACGTGGCATGTCACAAAGCTCAAATAATCTCAAACTGGTTATATATATGTATATACACTGATACTTCAGAAGGAAAAACGATGCATTAGGAGCCAGGGGTGTAAACATTTGAACGGAATGAGGATGTGTACATTTTCCCTATTTTGCCTAAATATCATATTTTTTTATTTAGCACTGCCCTTCAGAAGCTGCAGACGATACTTACATGTTTCCCAGAAGACAAAATAAGTTACATTTACCCTAATCTTCAGGGGGGTGAAAACTTTTTGAATTTGAATTTTGAATTTTATATGATCTCTCTTATTTTGGTTTAAAAAAAATTACATTTTGCAGATTCTGCAAGGTGTATGTAAACCTTTGCCCTCAACTGTATGTCATTTTATATGGATCTTAATGTATGCAAACCAAAAGAGAAGATTATTCATACAGTAACAACTGAATGATAAGTCTGGAATCAACACCAGCTGCTTCAGATTTTTTTTTAGCACTTGTGTTTTAAACCTTCTAAAAACAGTGATATATTATAACACATTCTTGAGACTCAAACAAGAAAATGGTGCCAGCAACACCAAAGTCATGGGTTTGAATTCCGGGAAGTGCATTAATTCATCAAACGTATACTCTAAATGTAATGTCAATGTCACTAAACAGGTTTGCATAATTTAAGTCTGAATCTGTTGTAAAACAGGTGATAAAAACAGCTGTGATGGTGCGAACGCACAACGGTTGAATTCTATATTAAAGTGCCACGTTGTGATATCATATGCCATTATTCACAACTTATGCATTAAACGTAAAAAGCTTCCACTAAAAACATGCTGCCAATGCTGTAAACGTATAGTTATAGCAGAACTTCTCGTGGTTAAAATTTCTAAAATCACACAGTAGTATGAAATAAGCTTTCTGGCTTTGATTGTCTTACACAAGACGCTGAGGGGCTGCTCTGTCCTCTTGTCTCCATTGGCGATGGACGGGTGATCCACTGCACAGGCGATCAGAGCGTTGTTATCGTTCCTGGTGACAGTGAGGGTGAGCTCGCTGGTTACTGTGTAGGTCGGTTCGTCAGGGTTGGACTCCACTACATCAGGACGCCCTACACATGCACAAACACAAAGTAAACACTGTAATTACTCAACAACAACAGTGTGAGTTCAAAGCAAACTTCTGACCTGACTGCGTGTGTGTGTGTTTTTACCTTGTATCTCTTCTTGATCACGGTACCAGTGGAGTTTAGCAGGAGGTTTGCTGCCTGAACTCGTGCAGGTGAGAGTAACCTTGCCACCCTCTTGAACAGCATCTTCAAAACCTGTTATCACCGGCTTACCTGGAACACCTGTGAGAGAGAAACAGATGTAAAATAAAAAAACATAACATTTCCAGGTGCAATTCGAGGGGCATCGTAACTAGACAAAATGTAAATAAAATAAAACGAGTTCTGCTCCCTAAGTAGAGGCTCACTATTAACAACTAGCTACTTGTTAGTAGGCCTGCACGGAATTTGCACCGAATGAAATCTGCTCTACTTCTGCAGAATTCATCATTTGTCTTGCGTGTACTTTTATATAATAATTTGGCAAATCATACCTTATTAGCTGCCAAAAAGAGTACAGTACTTTCAGCTCCGTTTAACACATTTTACCATATTTAAATCAATTATGCAGATTCCCCCCCAAAACCGGTGCAGAAAATGTGGAGAAGTGTGCAGGTTCCGCGTGGGCCCGGTCACATCAAACATGCTTACCAGGAGCGGCTGGCGCTTTTCAAAAGAGGTGAAGCACAGATGTCAGTTATCAACGACAAAATGTGTATCTGGATATTTAATGATTTTGGTGTGCAATATGGTTCCCAAAATCAGGTGCAAGCTAGGGTTGTGCCGATAGAAAATAGTATCGTGTATCGACGATAGTCAGAAATATCGCCTGTTGCTGATGCCTTTGATAATAGCAAGATGATTATTACTATTATTAGTCAGAAATAGACTAGGCGCCTAACTTTAGCGATGCAGTGCAGAGAGCTGCTTCTGGGTTGCTTCAGAAACTTGCCGTGAGGTGCTGGTATAAACACAAAGGCACAAATCACGGTGAGCGGGAGGGGCGTGTTTCGGATGGGAAGCATACAATCTGTAATTGCGTGCAGTTGCTAACGCTCGCAAAAGCGTGCAATCGCTTTCTTATGCGCGCCGTTTTCCGGTTTTACTTTAACTTTTGAAATCGAGAGGATGGAAAAGGGGGACACAGTAACTTGTTTTTGGGGGAACAGCCCCCCTTCGCGCCGCAGACGTGTACACGTGTAAATAAGGGGTAAGAAATATATTCATCATACAGTGATGCAACTATTGTATTCACTTATGGTACCCCAGAGCTTTTTCTGAAGTGAATAAACTCGTGCTAGACTAGACTAATCTAGGCTAGTCAGTGATGATGTTCTTTGATCATGTAAATGTTCTTAGGTCGTTTTTTGTAGCTGGTTTTTGAATAACTAAGGAAATGTAAGCATTAACTTACAATGTTTCTATTAAATTGTTATCATGTTAAGCACAAATTAAGTCATATTGAAAACATTAGGCTGCTTTAGCCTTATGCTGGTGTTGGATCATTTGCCGGTAATGAAACTAAGTAAGTAAATAATTAAATAAATTAGCACGATAATATCGTGTATCGGCGATCTCACAGGCTGACCATAGGACGATATAAAAATTGAGCATATCGCTCAACACTAGTGCAAGCAAATATCACAAGGCTGCGCCTTGCAAAATTATGTCAAGAAAGCATTGAGTTGTCCTCTTGAGCTACATGCAAAAATACATGACCAACATACAGTACATACATAATCAAATTATTTTAATTACATTAAACGTTCAAAAAAAAAAAAAAAGAACTCATTATCCGTTTGAATCAGGCAAACAAATTTTTCACTATATGAACTCACTGAACCTGCCAGTTATTGCAGTTGTTGAACTGATATCTCACTCACTTACTGACTTCCAAATTACCACTACTGATACACTGACACACTACTATAATACATAGAGAGATAGAGAGATAGATAGACAGATAGATAGATAGATAGATAGATAGATAGATAGATAGATAGATAGATAGAGGTGTTTCCTCCAACGAGGCAAGGGAGGCAGTGCCTCCTCAAAAGATTGGATGAGAAAAAAATTGAAAAATAGTGCAAAAATAAAACAACGCAAATATTTCAAAATATGAGATAAAAAAGCTTATAAGATAAGATAAGATAAGATAAGATAAGATATTTTGTAAATTTCCTACAGTAAATATATCAAAACTCCATTTTTGATTCGCTTTATGCATTGCTAAAAATTTGGACAACTTTTCTCAATATTTTAATTTTTTTTTTCATTTACAGTAAATGCTGCTACACAAACTGTTATTATTTACATGTGTGGAGCATCTTGAACTCCATCTCTGCATGTTGTTGTGAATTTGAGTTTATTGTAACGTTCATCTGGGATGCAGCATGCATTATTTAATGATTTGTAAGGTAAATAATTTATAAACCTAACACATGAGAATGCATCATTATCTTTCTCAATATAATCTAACTGTTCATCGCGATTTCAAAATATAAGTTTACATGTTTTGATGTCCACATATTCAAGAAATTACAGTGGCTGTAGCTTTTCTATCATAGAGAAATGGCAAAATATTAAAGATTAAGTGGACATTTTAATTAATTGTTGTTGTGTCAATATTAAACACCTATTAGATGGCGCAGTAAAGTCTAAAAACAATCATCAGGCCGCTGGGGCCCTCTGCAGGCATTTTTTATAATGCGTAATGTACGTTAGCTCTATTGTTTAGAATACATTATGTATTTTAACCATTTTATTTAATAAAATTAATTCAATATAATTACTTGCTTTTGATACTTTATTTAAACTAAGTATTATTGCCTCATTGCTATTATATATGTATTTTAAGTCATTTTAAAGGCTATTGTTCACTTCTGTTGTTATCTTAAAAATAAAGGTGCTTAAAAGAACCATTTGTGGTTCCACAAAGAACCATTCAGTCAAAGGTTCTTTAAAGAACCATCTCTTTTTTACCTTTTTATAATCTGAAGAACCTTCTTTCGCCACAAAAAAAACCTTTTGTGAAACAGAAAATTTCTTCAGATATTAAAGGTTCTTTACAGAACCATTTAGACAAAAAAAAAAGGTTCTTCTATGGCATCGTAAAGCACCTTTATTTTGTACTACAGTGTACTACAGAAATATTCATTATAATTATCTGATTACTTGATTAATCGTCAGAATAGTCAACAGATTACCAAAATAATCGTTAGTGACAGCACTAGTCTGAATGAACAATATAATGGCAGTAATGGAAAGACTAATAAAAAAGTAAGTAAACAGTTCACACACTAAGATATAAACACTTTGTCAAGTCAAAATCAAATTTCAAATGGCCTGAAACATGAACATGATCTATGGGGTTTTTCTTTAGTGAGCAATCAACTTGTTGAAATTAAAGGTACATTGCATCTGATCTGTGACCAGTGTTTAACAAGCTTTGATGACTGATGATCCGAAAATAAGTTTATACAGCTGAACATCAGTTCATAAATAAAATAAGTAATTGTTTAAATAAAATATATAGCTTATTTTTTTACTGCCTTGAGTTTTTAGAGTTATTATTTTGGAATAAATGTGCTTAAAAACACCAAACTGGTGAGATTCATACTTGGTTTTATTAATTACTTTGTTAATGCAGATTTTTATTCTGGTAGTGTAAGTAATGTTTATTTAACCAAGAAAATGTGACCAGGACAAATTTACAAAAAAAAGAAAAAAGAAAAGAAAAGAGGACTTTGCCTCTTCATTTCAGAACACCACTGCACTCCACTGATAGATAGATAGATAGATAGATAGATAGATAGATAGATAGATAGATAGATAGATAGATAGATAGATAGATAGATAGATAGATAGATAGACATAGATGTTTCAGAATGAATAGATTGATTCAAAATGGCATAAATAACAGGATTCTAAACTTATTTAACCAAAAAAAAAAAAAACTTTACAACAGCAACTATGTCTGCCTTCTGGCTGTGTTTGACTGAATGAAAGCAACATTTTAATTTTCTAATGGTGTCAGATACATCACCATTTCAATGATTGAACATTTGTGGCCAAAACACCACTTTGAGAGCTCACATAAACAACAAATAGAAAAAAGCCTTGCTCTCAGATGGCACAAAAATATATTAATTGAAAAGCCATTAAACAAACAGATTTTTTTCTCATGATAAATGCACCCATGATCGTCTAGACTTTCAGTGAAATCCAAGAAGATGAATAAGGAATATGCTAAATATAGAGTTAATTCAGGATGACTTGGCCATTTTTTTTCCAAGAAGTGTTCCAAGTCACCTGAATTCACACTCATATCAATAGCAATTTCCAGTGATTTCCTACCACCCTTTCCTGACCTAAAATGCAAGCGCACACATACATACCAAGTACAGTAACTGTGGCTCGTGCAGTCCGTACAGGCATTGTGAAAATTGAACAGGTGTACTCTCCATCATCTGACAGCTGAACGTCCGAGATGGTGATTATCAGCTCTGTGGCCGTGGACTTTACCAACTGGATACGGTTATCTCTCAGTGCTGAAAAAGACAGAGCAGATAAGAATAACACATACACTACATAGGTGTCATATACTACAATTTTTAGCATTTTATTTTCCCCCCTGAAGTTCACTGATAACGTTAGTCAAGGTGTCTGGCACCAAACCCATTGTGATTTAGATTTATGTGATTACGTTCCGCCATCCCTCTCCCTTTTTTGCTGTATCAGGCTTGTTTTTTGTAGTTAAAAAAGGGGGGGGGAACACAAGCAGTCCTATGTGCACAAACCTGATTCATACTAAGTTCATTTGAAATTTAGTTCAAATAATTTTTTAATCTAAAAGGTCACTAATTTTTGCTTACTCCTTCCTCATCTAGCAAACCATGTGATGTTTACCATGTCATGAATAGTGAACTAAGTCTAAAGGTCAGATCAGATTTCAAAGCAGTTTTTTGTTCATTATTCAGAAAGTGACGTGCATGTAACATCATACAGGATGTGCAATATGGTCGGAATACATTTATTTTCGCTTACTCTTTCCTCATCTAACAAACCACGTGATGTTCACCATGTCGTGATTCGTGAACAAGTCAGCACTTTTGAACCCAGTATACTGTATGCATGAATGCATAAAATGCCTCTGTTCTCTTACAGATCTTGTGAGTTCAGCACCACAGCGGGATGACAGAGACGAGTAAAGGCAAAGTTTTCAGTTTTTGTACTCTCTTTCCAGTGACAGCTACTCTCCGTTGTTGTATGCGAAAGTCTCTTGGCATCGTGCTGATTCTGACATTATTACTATAGCAACCCATGTAGATACACTGCTTATTGACTACACAGATTTCATCAGACAAAATGACAGTGCAGACACTCAGTCCTCAGATTAGATACGTGTGCAACCAAGCCTTGGAAATTAACAAGATGTGGATTAATTCTTTATGTAAAAAACCTGTTCTGATTGGCTAGAACTGTCTTTGATCATCCAAGCAAGCCAAGCACTGAACTTATATCTTAAAAGAAAAAAAAATGCATTAAAGAATAAGATAGAATTTAAAAAGTAAAGCATGTCTGCAAGCTTTAAGATCATCTATATGCTAATACACTCCTAAATGTTCACCTGAACAGATATACACATTTAAATACAGCCTTTCTCCTGTTCTCTTAAATGTTGTAATAGCAATTATTATTATTTTGAAATAATAATTAACATTTTTATTTTAGTAATTTACTTTTTTTTTTTTTAAGTCTTACTGATTTTTGGCCTTTTTTTTCTTTTGGTGATTTTTATTAGTCTAGTTTTTTTTTTTTTTAGATTTGTTTTATTTCTATATTTTCTTATTTTTTACTTCAGTACATTTTAGTCATTTTAGTACTTCAACAAACATTTTTATTTCAAAACAACATTTCTAATTTTCTAAAGTTTTTTTTTTTAAATTTAAGTTTTTCATCTAATATTTCTATTTAAGTTTTTTTCAGCTTTATTTCAATTAACAAAATTACTGAACAATTAATAGTTTTAGTTAACAATAACAACACTGTTCTCTTTCTGCAAATATTCATCAATAAACTTAAAGTAATATTAGAAATGTTTTGAAATAAAAATGTTTGTTGAAGTACTAAAAATTAACTGAAATAAAAATAAAGGCAAATAGAAATAAAACAAAACAAAAAAAGAATAATAAAAATGACAAAAAAATCAGTAAAACTTAAAAAATAGTAAATTACTACAATTAAAATAAAATCTGAAAATACCAAATGTAATGTTTTTTTTTAAGTTTAAGTTTTTCATCTAACAATATTTTATGTTGTTTCAGCTTTATTTCAGTTAATAAAAATAATTAATAGTTTTAGGTAACAACAACAACTATATTCGGCAAAATAAAACAAAAATATACTCATCAATAAACTTTAAGCTTAAAAAACTTAAATGAATATTAGAAATGTTGTTTTGAAAAAGAAAATTGTTCAAAGTACTAAAATGACTAAAAATGAACTGAAATAAAAAATGAAAGCTAAATAGAAATAAACAAAACTAAATAAAAATGACAAAAAAAATCAGTAAAACTTAAAAAACAGTAAATGACTAAAATTTTAAGCTTTTTAAGTTTAAGTTTTTCTGTTTTCTTGTTTAGGCTTTATTTCAGTTAATAAAAACAATTAACAGTTTTAGTTAATAACCTCTTCAGGCAAAATGAAACAAAAATATTTGACTCATCATCAGTAAACTTTAAACTTAAAAAGCTTGAATGAAAATTAGAAATGTTGTTTTGAAATACAAATGTTTGTTGAAGTAATACAATGACTAAAAACTAAAACTAAACTAAAAAGAAAATCAGTAAAACTTAAAAGTAAATTACTAAAATGAAAATAAAAACTGTAAATAGCCAAATTATTTTTTTTTATCTAACACTTTATTTAGTTTCAGCTTTATTTCAATTAACAAAAACAATTAATAGCTTTAGTTAACAATAGCAACACTGTTCACTTCTGCCAAAATGGAACAAAAATATTGAAGACTCATCCTGCACTACACCGATTTTATCCAATCACATGCTCTGTAGAATAAGCCCCTCCTCCCACCCAACAGCTTCTCTGTTTGAAAAGTTATTATTTTTGCTAATGGTGCAGAAATTACACACTTCACCTTTGAACAAAAGACAAACTGTCTAACACAGATTTACAGTAAATGTGTGTGTGTGTGTGTGTGTGTGTGTGTGTGTGTGTGTGTGTGCTTCATGGTTATCAGTAAGTGAAGGGCACTTAATTTGTCTTCATCAGCTGCTGTTCCTCTGTCCTCCATCCTGCTCTTTCATGCACACACTCCTCCTTTGTCATTCCTCCCTTTATCTCTCTTCGCTCATCCACCCATCCATCGTTCCTCCACCCTTATCTGTTCATCTCTTCTCACTAGTGCGTATGTGCGCGTCTCCTGTTCTCCTTTTACTGTGCTCTCTCTCTTTCCTATACTACAGGAACTCTTTCCTATAAAAAACATTTTCTTAAACAGTATTGTTGATTTCCTTTCCAAATATCTAAACATCCTTCAAACAAGATAAATTTACTTGAGAAGCAAAACTGTGTAGGATAAATCGATTTTATATCTTACCAAATTGTTTTAGCTTGATTTAAACTTAAAGCAACAGGGAAGGAAATATACTTAATTGGAAATTTTTATCTTGCACAATTTAGCTAAAATGTATTGACCCAAATTAAAACGTCACTAAAAAACAAATTTATTTTATATAGTTTTAAGGGTGTTTCAATACTTTTTGTGAAAACAAGAAGAAAATACAGAAGAAAAAAGTGATTTTTTTTAAAGTCCATCTGTGAGACTATTTCTCTCCGCTTTTTTTTAACACTCCTTTCTCGTTCAATAGACTGTTTTCTATTTCTGCTTTTTTGTAATGCTCTCTTGTCGCCTTCTTTTGTTTTCCTCTTTAATCAGGTCACCCCTCTGTTCTCTCTCTGTCTTTCTCTCCCCATCACCTCGCTTTTTGTTATCACAGAGCCACCTGTTTGTTTTTAGGGTGATATTAATGTTTTAGAAAGGTGTCTCACGCATTCTTTTTGTGTTTGGCGTTGAGGGACCGAGAGTCTGTAGAAATCTCTAAGGAAGGGTCCAAGGAAAATCAATTTCCTGTTCAGAACAAAATGGTGAGTAATTGCAATCACGGACCACAGTTTTAAAAGCGAATGATAAAAGAGAGGTCACGAAATGTCCGTTTGTTAAAATCAATGTGAATTGCCGTTTACAACCAGTTTTATTGATAATTTGACAATTTCTTGTGGGAAAGGATATTCTACTAAATAAATAAATAAAAGTAAAAATTCTCAAATGATTAAAATTGTATGACGAGACTTCATTTTATTCATCAAGTACTGACTTGATTGTGAAAAACAAGTTACTAAGCAGAATGGACAGAATGAATGTTTGCTGATCTGATGGAAATTTTTTTTAACAACTAAGTACTTCTTGGTGCTTTTTTGTCTTATTTGGAGCTAGGCAACTTCAGTCCCCATTCGCTTTTATTATATGGAAAAAAGCAGCCTGATAATTGCACAAAACATCTGTTTTTGTGTTCAACAGAAGAAAGTCAGTCATATATATGCAAGCCAGTTTCTGCCACTGAATAATAAGGTTATTGCAATTTTTTATCTCACAATTCTGACCTTTTTTTTCTCAAATATAAACATGCAGTTGAGAGTTAGAAAGTCAGAACTGCGAGATATAACTAACAATTCTGACTTTTTCTCTCACAATTCAGATTTTTTTCCTCAGAATTGTGAAATATAAACACGCAATTGTGAGTTATAAAGTCAGAATTGCAAGATATACTCGCAATTCTGAAGAAATTGCATGATATAAACTCACAACTGCGAGTTATACAGTTAGAATTGCGACGTATAAACACAATTCACATTTTTTTCTCAGAAGTTTGTGATATAAACTCACAATTGCAAAAAATAAAGTCAGAGAAAAGTGAGAAAAAGAGTCAGAATTGTGAGTTTTTATCTCACAATTCCAACTTTTTTTCTCACTATTCTTTTTTTCTCACAATTCTGATTTTTGTGAAATTGAATTGTGAAATATAAATACGCAATTGTGGGTTATAAAGTGAAGAAATGAAGTTAGAATTATGTGATTTAAAAAACTGCAAGTTAAAAAGTCTGAACTGTGAGATATAAACTAACAATTCTGACTTGTTCCTCAACTGTGTGGTATAAACTCACAATTGCGAGAAATAAAGTCAGAATTGTGAGAGTTTTAAATTTCCTCAGAATTTTGAAATACAAACATGCAATTGTGAGTTATAAAATAAGAATTGCGAGATTTATATCTTGCAATTCTGATTTTATAACTCACAATTACGTGTTTATATTTCAAAATTCTGAAATGAAGTCAGAATTGCATGATATAAACTCGCAATTGCGAGTTATAAAGTCAGAATTTCAAGATATAAACTCACAATTCAGATTTTTTTTTACAGAATTGCGATGTAAACTCTCACTTTTGACTTTTTTCTTAGAATTGCATAATATAAACTTACAATTGCAAGAAATTAAGTCAGAATTGCGAGTTAAAAACTTGCAATTCTGACTTTTTTTCTCACAATTGCGAGTTTATATCTTTCATCATCACAATTCTGAAAAAAGTTAGAATTGTCAGATAAAAAGTCGCAATTATCTTTTTTTTTTTTTTTTTTTATTCAGTTTTGGAATCTGGCTTCCATACATACAGGTTTGGAAAGGATGACTAAAAGTCAGAATCGTCATGTTCCTTTTAAAACAGATGAATCCTACCTCTCTTTTCTCCAAAGTACAGGGTCTGCTGAGCCGTGTTTGACCACTGGAGAGAGGAGTTATCATTTTCCTTCACGCTGCAGGTCAGGGTCACCACCCCACCCACGGCCACCGTCTCATCTTGGGTCACTGGCTGGAAGGGGTCATCATCTGAGCAACAGGACAGAGATAAATGAGAACATATTAGAGGCGAAAAGCAAGATGACATCATGAAATGAGCTATAGTTAGAGACAGGAGGAGACAGGGAGAAAATGAGAGCAAGACTTAGGTGAAAATTAGATGCTTCGTCCCCATCATCATGATCTTTGAGTGCAGTGCTGTGTATTTCTTGCAAAAAAAAAAAAAAAAAAAAAATGAAAATAGCATCGTTAACGTTCCCAGCACCTCATGCTGCGAGAAATGCCAGAGAAGGAAATTGAAGACCAGGAAGCTCAAGAAAAGAGAGAGAACGGAAGCTGAATAGGTATGATAATTAAAACGCTGACTGACGTCTACAAGATTCTAGAGAAATATAACATATCATAAGAGAAAATAAGCAATTAGTGGTGCTTGCTAAGGCACATCTCTCACACATGCTTATATATGGAATTAGAGAGGTAAAAAGTAAAACCCTAAGTATTAAATGTCAACATGTAACTTATCCTGCACCATTTTTGATACATGCATGAACAATACATCAAATTAGGCTGCCTGTGCTATTATTTTATTTTTACTTATTTATTATTATTATTATTATTTTATTTATTTTTTTTTTGCTATCACACAATTCAGTGATCTGAAGTGTGGTTCCCACCTTAAGAAAAACGTGTCCTCTCAAAGGACCCAGAACACACTAGCACCACCCTGACAACCACCAGAATCTCTTTGCTATTAAAAAATAAGAACAAAGCTACACATAATATACACGTAATATACAAATAAAACAAGCAGTGCTTTATTTTTCAGGTACAGTAGGTGTATTTAGCAGTAGCAATCGAAAAAATGAATAAACAAACATAAAAATAAAACACAATATAGACTTTAATGTATAAATTACATTGATTCTTGATAAAGCAACTGTTTTAAAGTTCTTCAGTAATAAGCAGTGAAGGATTTTTGTGCTCTGTTGTTTCATTAACATTAAAGGGACAGTTCACCCTAAAATGAAAATTATGTTATCATTACTTACTCTCAAGTTGTTCTAAACCTGAATGAGTTGCTTTCTTCTGTTGCACATAAAAGTTTTTTGAAGACTGTAAGTAACCAAACAGTTGCTGGTCCTCAGTGACTTCCATAGTTTTTTTTTTGTTTTGTTTTGTTTTTTCCCTACTATCAAAATCAGTTGGTACCCGCAACCCTGACCGAAATATATGACTTAATGTAATAATAGTACTGTCTACTAGTAATATTAAAATCATTATTAAAACATTACATTTTAAGGAATATTTACCAAAGCAATAATTTAACAGAATTTATTCACCAGAAAAATGTAAATACACAGTATTTCGGAATAAATAAATAAATAAAATAACTTTTTTTTTTAAGTTATAAAATCAGTTGATTAGAGATGCATTTGATGGCATTAAAATGGAATTTGAAAAAATAAAACTGAATTTTAGAAAAAAAATAAAACTTATCTCAGGGACTTAAAATGTAATTTTTGTTAAATGTTTAATAACTTGCTTTTAATTTGTGTGTTTCAAGATTAAGTAGACATGCCTTTTGATTTTTTTTTATTATTATTATTTAACCATTAAAACAGAATCTAGAAGAATTTTAATGGAAAAAATGGAATGCAGAAAAATTACAAAAAAAAAAAAAAAAAGGAATTTGGGGAAAAAATAAAATGGATTTCATAGGGCCCTAAATATTCAGCCATCATACTGAATTTTCCACTTACATACAAAAATGTGCATGGTTTTTTTTTTTTTTTTAATTAATTATTATTATTGGTTGGTTAGTGTTTATGGGATTGGGGTTTGCTCCAACACATGTAAAGCCCTTCAGGTATCTAAAAGATGACAAGTGAACTCATTCTATTGGAAATGTGTCTGTGTGAGCGTGTGTATAAAGGCCAGATGTAATGCCAATGTGAGTCTAGCTGCATGATAATTCCGCCCTGGGCGGCCCATGCTCCACTTTACCCAATAATTACCACTTAGGTTATAATCGATGACCTTTTTAATGCTGACCGGTGCTGGATGAACTCTGAGCAAAGCGCTGTCTGAATGTTAGGCTAATAGCAGCTTGAAAGGAGCGCTAATGTTTAGTGAATGCTAGGCAAATGCTGGCTTGGCACGGGCCAAGCTCTGGACTCTAAGAGATTAAACACGGGGCAAAACTTGGCTGAATGCTGGGCGTATGCTGGCTGAATGACGGGTCAAATATTGCTAATTGCATGGCTAACATTGGCTGAACGCTGAGTTAAACTTGGCCCGATGTTGATACCGCACTAGCCTAATGATACTCGCTTTTTGTCGATTTCAATCTTGGATTGATTCAGGCTAAACGCTGGCTTAATTCTAACCTGATGTTTCGTTAGCGCTGGGGATTAACCTACTGAATCGCAGGCCAAATGCCGGCAAATATGTGGGACGAACGCAGGTGCGCCAGGCGACTGAGAAGCTGGGCCGAACTCAGCCTGATTAGCCTAAAAGGCTTTAACGAGACGCTGCTTTTAAAAATAGAGCGTGAGCAGACGGCATGAGAAAAGACTAAGTCTCAGCATCTACATCACAGAACATCTGGCAGTGTGTGTGTGCGGGAATATCCAAACCGACACAGTGGTAGAATTAGAGTTAGCTTTCTAAACCCAATGAACCTATGCCAACAGATAATAGGCTAAATTTAGCCTTTAGCTTTAGCGCACACGGTGCGGGCTACTTATCGGCAACCAATTAGAGCGGTGTTAGCAGTTAATAAGCGATTAGTGGGTCACATACACGCTCTCTGTGCAGTGGACAACTGCTGCAGGGGGCACTTACTGAGACTCTCAAAATGGCATCTGATCCATTTAACTGGTTATGTCAGGACACTGACTCAACTCTAATCACTGAGTGGATGGAGTGAAGTGGAGATGGAGAGAGACAGAGAATATGGGTGAATTCAATTTCAAAGCGAACACCACTATGTCCTACTCACTCCAAAGGGCAGAGCACTTAAAGTGAGTACTCTGAAGGGTGCAAGGCGTTACCGCCTCAATTGTGCATGATTGGTGAACACAGTACACAAATATATGTCACTGCCACTTTATTTTGAATCACAACAGTACCTTGATAACATACACAGCATAATTAATGGGAAAGTTCAAATAAAAATTAAAATTCTGTCCACATTTACCAACCCTCATGTTGTGCCTGTAATATAAAAGATCTTTAATAAATATAATAAAATTTAATTAGTGCTGTAAAATCTAGCGTGTTAACGCAGGCGATTAATCTTACCAGTTTAACAACGTTAAAAATATTTAACACAGTTAGCGCAACTGCTGCTGCTGTCTCTTTTTTTCTTGACAAGAAGTGTGTTTATTAGAACGTCTTTATGACCACATCAAAGGGAGACTTTTCAGACACGCACTCCAACTTTAGTGCAAGTCAAACGAGTGCAGGAAAGGTACAGGTGGCGAGGGAGCTTCAGTACAACATCAGTGAACTCTGTCAGATGAGATGTTGTCAGGCCATATGTCAGTAAACCAAATTTACCTGTCCTGTCAGCCGTTATGCTGTGCTCATTACACGCTCGCTTCAATTGCACGCACAAATGTGGTGACGCGCACTGTAGCATGTATTATTACTTTACATTATTACACAGGTAACTAATGGGTTTATGTGAAGATTGTTTTAATTTGACTTAAATTAGAAGTTATTTTTTAAAGACTAATAAATGTAAAAATTAATAGCTCTCAATTATACTGTAATGTTGAATGGCTATAGTCAATGGTCAAATATTAATTTAAAAAAAGAACAATTTCCTAGAGACATCAGTAATATTGGTATCAGTGATACTCACCTTAAGTCATAAAATAATGTAACAAATATAAAATATATTTAAAATATATATAGTCTTCATATTGTTTCTACATAATTTGAATGTGACATTATTGCAATATAAAAGCATATTTAAAAACTTGAATGTTAGGTGGGATTAATCGCGATTAATCACAATTAATTTCAGAAAAAATTAATTAGTTAATTTTTTTTTAATTGATTTACAGTACTAAATTTAATACATTTTAAAATTACATTTTTCAAAATTATCATCTTTTGTGTTCCACAACACACACCTGTCACATAGATCATATACGTTTGAAACAAGATAAGTACATGATTACAGAATTTTCGGATGAAGTATTCGGTTTAAGCAAGACCAGTTTTTTTTTAGCTGTACCTTTTGCATTAGGAACCAAATTTTACAATGAACCAACAGGTGTTTATCAAACAAAAGTTACAAAAAATGTCTTTGAAATGTTTTTTTTTTCCTTCTTCTTTTTTCGATTTTTTTTGACAACAATATCAATAAGATTGTTTATCTCCACCATGAAATTAAAACTGACAATTCTTTCTTGGTAACACTTTACAATACAGGTGCACTAATGAGCATTAATTAATTCTTAACTAATACATAGATAATCATGAGTTAATGTATGACTCATAAAGAACTAACCATTCAATAATGATTATTACATCAAGAACTAATAAAGAGTGTATCTGGTTAACAGATGCTTCACTGATGCTCCAGAAGAAAACACAATGCATTAAGAGCCGGGGGGTGAAAACATTTTGAAGGTAAATTGTACTTAATTTGTCTTCTGGGAAACATGCAAGTATCTTCTGTTGCTTCTGAAGGGCAGTACTAAATGTTAGGAAATGAATATTTCAACAAAATAAGAAAAATTTGGACATCTTCATCCTGTTCAAAAGTTTTCACCCCCAATGAATTGTGTTTCCTTCCGGAGCATCAGTGAATGTTTGAACCTTTTTTAATAGTTGTGTTTGAGTCCCTCAATTGTCCTCAGTGTGAAAAGATGGATCTCAAAATCATACAGCCACTGTTGGAAAGGGTTCAAATATGCAAAAGATGTTGGAAAACTAAAGATTCTGCAGGACCTGGAGGATTTTTCTGAAGAACAGTGCTCAGTTTAACTGTTCAGAACAAACAAGGGACTCATGAACAACCATCGCAAAACAAAAAAACAGTCATAGATCTTCCAGGTTACCACACACAGTATTAAGAACCAAGGGTTCCCAAACTTTTGCTGGGGGTTATTTTTTTTGTCTTGTGGACTATATGTAAACACCCTTTATGTAAAATATCAGGACAGTACTAAATAAAAAATAACATGCATTTTGTATGATCTCTCTTATTTTGTTAAAATTATTCACATTTTCACAGATTCTGCAAGGGGTTCCCAAACTTTCGCATAAAACTGTAGTTTTAACTAATAGTGTAAATTAACCTGTTAATAACCACAACGGGTCAAAGATATGCATTTCAACTTCCAGCTGTCTGCTTTAATTAATAATTAAAGATATCATTATGTTATGACTTTACTTGTTGAGGCACATGACTATTAACTTATTCAGGAATTGACACATTTAATTAATGGCAATTCATATATTATTTAATCTATTTATCAGATAGACTCTTTATTGTATGTAGTAATCATCAGTGAATGGTTTAGTTCTTCATGAGTCATTAACTCACAATAATCTGTGCATTAGTTTAGAATAAATTAATGCTCATTTGTGCACCTGTATTTTAAGTGTTATCTCTTTTTTATGGAATATTGTAGTGTTTATTATAAATTATTTATCCAAGTGCATAATTTTTTAAAAATTCATGTGTCCCCTTAATCTTTCATCAAAAACTTTACCGTCCCCTCTCCCTCGCAACAGCATCTCTTCTCTGATGACTTGCACCGGCACAAGGTGCAAGTCATTCAGCAACCTGTCACTCACATGAGATCGCAGCAATTAGTAAACAGCTGTGATCCGATCAATTCCCGAAAGACAAAATCTAGCCCGCCCAACAGTTTTTTTTGTTCAAGAAGCCATTTCACTCAGATATATCACAAAACAGAGAAGAAGCCAATTTCTGTTTCATGCTTTTGGAATCAGCTAATAATTTAATGCACACAGTTTGCAGTAGCGTAAATCGTTCGAGTCAATTTGATTCATGATTTAAAGTCATTTTGAATTGAACTGATCTGCAGATTGAAAATGATATATTTTGAAATAAATTAGAATTTTCAAAATGCACTTCCGCATTTCTGCTCAAACTGTGTTTATCCTCAATGCAAGTGAACCCTGTATTTCAAGTAGCCTGGGCTGCATTTTATCTTGTTTAATATTCTACAAAGTGACAGATGAATTTGTCCCAATATACCGTAGAGTTTGACTGGACAAACTGCTTTTGATGTAAACAACAAAAGACATGGAAAGTGTTTCTCCTTCCTCTGAGTAGCTGATAAGCCTACTTATTTACAGTAACGCTGCACGATCATATGGTTAGTCAGAATTTATTATTCGCATTTAAGCATTGCCATCTACAGCCCTGTGACCCATTTTTGGGTCACGACCCAGCAGATGAGAAGCACTGCCTTAGAGTATTTTCACACACACACATACGCGGTTGAGTTAAAACCACCCAGACAGTGTCATTCTCCATTGCATCTCACTCTCTCTTTCTCTCTCTTTCTCTAGGTGTCTCTCGCTCACACACACAAATGTGTGAGGGTGTAGAAAGCACACAGCCTATATTTAAAGCAACATCGTTTACACCCTCCTCACATAGGCGAGAGAGAGCAGAGAGGACGGCTGCTGAAAAGAGACAAAAGCGAAAGATTACAGATAAACAGATGAATACGGCGAAAGACTGACGAAGAAAGCCAAAAGGAGAGACAGAGGGAAATAAACGAGAGGGAGGGAGGGAGAAGATGAGTGTTTGTATGTGAGAGATAACACAGGTTGAAGTGTAATAAATACTGTCCAAAAACAGACAGTGAAAAATAACCCCTTCATCTCTCCATTTCCCTCTTCCTCCTTTCTCATCTCTCTCCATCTGTGCTTCACTTCTTCTTTCTTTTTCCTCTTCCTCCTCCTTCCATCTGTCTCTTTCTGTCTCTCCATATTTTCCCGCTGGTATTCTCTCACCTCTATGCCCTCTCCTCTGTTTTTCTGCCTCTGTTACGGTCTCTCTGTTTCCTCCGCTGCATATGTAGATGTCTATTTTGCTGCCTGATTAACGTTTGATTGGCACTAAACATCCTGTTGGTTCCTTTCTGATGTCCAGCTGTTTGTGTGTGTGTGTGTGTGTGCTTGTGTGTACAGCACTCGGACTAGATGAAGCCCTTGTTGCCTTATTGATCGGTCACACTGCACACATTTGTATATTTGATGAAGATCTGGTTTGATCTTCTAACTGCTGGAACATATTTGTTTAATCATAGTCTGGCAGTGTGTGTGTGTGGGACCAAATATTGGTTCATGGAGCTCAATGGAGATGGGTTTTGACATACATATAACTAGGGCCCTATAAAAATCCATTTTATTTTTCCCAAATGACATTTTATTTTTTTCCAAATTCCATTTTTTCTGGATTCTGTTTTTTCTGGATTTAAATTTTTTTCTGTTTTTTCTCTGTTTTAATGGTTAAATTAAATTTTATTAATCAAAAAGCATGTCTAATTAATTGAAATCATGAATTTTTTTTACCAAATTTTAATAATCAAAATCACCTCTACTTAATTGATTTTATTATTATTGTTATTATTATTATTATTATTAAATTTTTCAGAAATGCTGAAAAAAAAACATTTTTTTCTGGTAAATAAGCACTGTTATATAGCTATTCTGGTAAATATTCTGTAAAAAAAATAATGTTTAAATAATTTTAGTAGTAGTAGTACTATCTTTACATTAAGTAATGCATTTCTGTCACAGTTTCTTCAGGTTAAACTGAACTTTTATTTTGATGGGTTACTGTGAAGACCTTTAAGTTTCTGTTTATATTCTGACTTTATTTTTTCTCATAAAAAATGGTAAAATGCTTTGTTGTTTTAATGGTTAAACTAAATTTAATGAATCAAAAAAACATGTCTAATTAATTGAAATCATGAAATTGACACAATTTAACAGCAATTTATTAAAAGTGTAACAAAAATGACATTTTAAGGTCCTGTGAAATTTTAATAATCAAAATCATCTTTACCTAACTGATTTTTATATTAAAAAAAAATTATTATTATTATTTTATTTTTTTTTATTTTTTTTTTTTTCAGAAATACTGACAAAAAACACACGGTGTATTGACATTTTCTGTAGTAAATAAATAAATTCTGGTAAATATTTGTTAAAAATAATGTTTTAATAGTTTATTAGAAGTTATCTTTCCATTAAGCAATATATTTCTGTCACAGTTTCTTCAAGTTAAACCGAACTTTTATTTTGACAGGTTGCTGTGAAGACCTTCAAGTTTCTGTTTGTTTTGATATGACGGTGAAACGGTGAAATGCTCAGAGCAATTCTGGAGATTATGTTTATGTGTTCATATACTCATATTAAGACGGCAGAGACTGAAAACACTGCGAGTGTCACAGGCACTTCAGTAGTAAATGAAACCATGTTTCGCATGTCTGTGCCATTCATTCACACAGAGATACACAGGACATGCAGGATTTATATTCAAATAGTATTTTTGCGGCTTAATATTCACAGACAATAGTCCATACTGCGTTTTGATTCAAGTGTACTGACCTACAAAAATGTGGCCAATTCCTGTGACATTCCATGTTATACAGTAAATTCCCTTTTTATGACCGGATTTCTAGTCATAAAAGTCCTAATCCTAGTCCTAGCATAACCCACCGCTACGAGTTATCACAGTTATAATGAGAAATGTTTCTAATATTTCACACAATTACTGTTTTTACTGTATTTTTAATCAAATAAATGCAGCCTTGGTGAGCATAAGAAAACACAGTTAAAAATCTTATTAAATATCTTTTGAATAGTAGTTCACATACTCAAGCCAACACTTGTGTTCAGCTATATGCAGTACATTAGTAGGTCACTGGGAGGGTTTGTCAACACGACCCTCTCCAACCCCCAACTCAATGCCAGCTGTTGCCCTATTACCGCCCCACCCCAACTGCTCACACACACATGCTTTGCTGCCCCATAACTGCCCCCCTGGGTGTGTACGCCCTTATCCTTATGTCATTCGCCCTCCTTTTTCATCCTTCGTTCCCCTTTTTCCATTTCAGTTCCTCTGACCACATTTCACATTAGTAGATTTAATATTAATGATACTGGAACAATATTACTGTTAAAACATGAGCATGAGCACAAACACACACACACACACACACACAATTTTTTGCTTGCTAGAGTTGAAGGATCATGCTACAATTAAAAGTTGCTAAAAAATATAATGCAGTGTAAATATTTACATTAACACTGGCTGTTATAACATATAAAGCATCCATCACTCTACAGCAGAGAAAGACTTCATTAAACGTCTGCAAACCCAACATCATTTTTTGAAGGATTTATTCTTCTTTTCTATTTTTTTCTGTCTCTTTCCCGCTCTTTTTCACAGTTGTTGTTGTTAATGCCGCCCTCCTCGCTAGGCCTGTCAAACATTGTTAGTTCACTATATCACCCCCCAGAGAGAAAGACTGAGCAGGGGGCAAGAAGGGACAGGATGACCCAGAGAAAGAGAGAGGTAGAGAGAAATAATGGCTAGGTCATAAAACCTAGTGAGCTGCCTATCTAGATAGCATCAAGTATGCTCAAATACACTGTCTAGATAGATAGCTCACTATACTATAAATAATGCTGGGTTAAATACAACCCAGCGCTGGGTAAAATATGGACAAAACGCAGCAACTGGGTTGTTTTGACTCAGCAGTTGGATTGAATGTTTAACCCAACCTTCTGGTTAGTTATATTTAAACTGAACTAGTTTAAAAATGACTGTATGGCTGGCTTAAAATGAACCCAAACTAGGTTGTATATTAAAAATCAGACTAGAGGCATCAGTAAAAATCAAAAAGTGAGCATTTATTAATAAGCAAATAAGAATGTTTATTATTTAATTTATATTTATTCAACTATATACATTAATATTTGTTTAGCATTAATAAATGTTTATTTCCAACCTATTTTGGGTTCATTTAAAACAAGAAATATAGTAATTTTTAAGCGATAGTTGAGTTAAATAAAACTATCCAGAAGGTTAGGTTTGTCCATATTTCACCCAGCTGTGGGTTGTTTTTAGCCCAGCATTTTTTTAGTGCAGGTTCACCTTGAACAATCAAATGTGCATATGAGGTCCAAGTTCACAGGGTTTGTTTCAAACAGGATTATGATGTCCAAAAATATTTTCTAAGTCAGCCGTTTGCTTACTGTTCTGTTCAATATATTGAACTTGCCTATGATGGCCAAAAATGCTGTCTATAGGAAGGCAGCTCACTAAATGTTTCAGGCTTTTGAAAACAACTATGATGCCCAAAAGTGCATCCTACATTCAAACAAGCATTTGATGCCCCAAAACACTGCCTAGACAGACAGCTTAATAGGTTTGTTTTGAACATTCGATAATGCATGCAATGCCCGGAAATGCTGTCTAGATAGAGAACTCACTTTTTTCCATTAAAATGTGTCCAAATTTTAAGGCCTAACAATGCTGTCTAAATTCAAACATATGCCCAATTTAAAGGGGTCCAATTATGCTTTTTCACTTTTTGAATTTTAGTCAGTGTGTGGTGTGTATATTTGGGCATAAAAAAAGATCTACAAAATTACAAATCTCTAAGTCCACTCCAAAGGGAGATATTTCTTTTTTAAAAACTCCCTTTTCAAGAACTACAACGAACGGCTCCTATGGACTACAGTGTTGTTTTCCGGGTGCTGTGATGTCACAACGTGGCCCATTAGAATATTATTAAAATAAATCCCAGCTACGGAAATTCGAATGGTTGGGGGGTGGTAAGGATGAGGTGGGGGATTAGACTAACTTTAGCGATGCAGCGTGGAGAGCCACTTCTGGGACGCTTTAACGAGCCGCCGCATTAAATAGAGTGGCCGCTATCAGCTCCGGTGGCCGTGTCGGAACCGTAGCGCGCCGCAGACGTGTGCTGTGTGTGGTAAGAGATTTATTCATCATACAGTGTAGATAGCTTCAAGGGGCGTGGCAGTACTGAAACGCCGTCTAAGCTGTTTGCCAATCACAATGCACTGGGACAGCCAACCAATCACAACACATTTCATTTTTCGGAAGGCAGGCCTTCCATTTGTGCCATTTGTGCCAGGCTGCAATGTAAATTATGTGAAAAATAATGCCTTTTTTTCGAACCACCAAGCATGAGAGCAGGTTATACACTGTAAAAAATAAAAAACACAATTAGTTGAGTCAGCTTAAAATAATTTGTTACCCTGCTGTCTTAAAATCTTAAGTTCAGTCAACTAAAATAAGTTTATTCAACTTGAAATGTTAAGTTGTACTAAGTAACAACTTAGATATTTGTGTTTGCTAAACTTAACAGATGGGTAAGTAACCCAGCTGCCTTAAAATTTTAAGTTGATTCAATTCAAAGTTGTCACTTAGTATAATTTAAAATTTTAAAGTTGAATAAACTTTTTTTGAGTTGACTGAACATAAAATTTTAAGGCAGCCAGGTTAGAAATTATTTTAAGTTGACTCAACACCCCCAAAACAAAATCAAGATAAGCACAATAGGACCCCTTTAAACATTCAAACCAACCTATGCTGTCCAAAGTGCTGTCTACATTTAAACATGCATATGATGCTCAAAAATGCTGTTTAGATAGGCAGCACAGTAATTTCCATTCCAATGTTTGAATGTCCAAAATTTATAAGGCCAACAAAATGCTGTCTACATAGGCAGCTCACTATGCTTTCATATTTAAAAGGGACAACAGATGCCAAATTTACTTTTACATGGTGTTTGCAAAAAAATGTGTCTTAGCAGTGTATGGCCACAACCACCCTACAATGATAAAAATCTATTCACTCCTTTTTTTAATCCCCCCAAAAAATGAAACAGTCTCAATTATCAAGCGCTTTGATTTTCTGAGCAGTATGATGTCATACTGCTCAAGCCCCGCCCACAACTGCTGATGGACTGTTCTGTATTAGCATATTTCCACCGTCCGTCATGTTCTCCATGCTCGAGCATCTGTAGCAACGATGTCTCGTAAGCAATGCAGGTGTTTTGTAGTTGAATGTAAAAGTGAACATAAGAGTTTTCATGTTCTCCCGACATCAGAGCCACTAAGAATGCAGTGGATTAGTTTAGTTTTTGATGGTAACACGCCAACGAATACACACAAAAAAGAGGGGCAGAGATGAGCAAAGCTCGTTAGCATTTAAAGAGCCATGCACCGAAATGGCTCGCTGTGAACATAGCTAAAAAGGGTGTTGTTTTACACGTCCATTGAAGTATTTAAACCAAAGTATGTTGAAGACATTTCATGAAGGCCCTAAAGAATCATACCAAATTGTGGAAAATGGGTATCCGATGTCCCCTTTAAACATTCAAACATGCACAAAATGCTGACTAAATAGTAGGTCAGTCTTTATATAGGAAGTTATACATACAGTACCCATAAATGGTGTCTAAGTAGACAGCTCACTGGGTTCAATTCAAATGTTTGAAAGTCCACAATTTCTAATGACAAAACCTTGTCTGCAGTACATTTAAACATATCAAAAAAAGCTCACTAAGTTATCGTCAAACATTCAGACACGCCCAATGACGAAGCCCAAAAGTGCAGCCTACGCCTATGATTATCAAAAACGCTGTCAAGGCAGCTCACTAGCTTTGAGACACAGCCAATGAAAAAGAGCACTTAGTGCTTTGGCAGGTATTGAGTGAATTGCAGCCAATAAAGCACTTTGAGAAATAAAGGGGTCAATTACAAGAGGAGGAGATATGAGATCTCTTTATCAAGCAAACAGACGCACGGTGACCTCAGCCACCACAATGCCACCATAAACATACTCGCTCCACTAACAAACACAGCAGTATAGACTCAACTTCGAGCACTATCTCGCTCGCTATCGCTCCATCTCTCTTTCTCTCTCATCCACACGCCGACAGACGCCAGGAGCCTCGGAGAGACTTGTGATGGATAGAAGCAAAGAGAGGAGTGAACAGGGTCCTAAGGGAGAAAGAGAGATATAGAGACAGATAGAGGGAGTGACAGTGAGAGGTGAAAGAAGAAAGAGGGGGGGTGAAGAAGATAAACCATAAATTAAATCATTTTAGAACAAAGGAAGAAGGTTGCTATGCAACCAGACGG
Organism: Cirrhinus mrigala; assembly: GCA_036247105.1. Classification (NCBI taxonomy): domain Eukaryota; kingdom Metazoa; phylum Chordata; class Actinopteri; order Cypriniformes; family Cyprinidae; genus Cirrhinus; species Cirrhinus mrigala. Next base: position 31,826,177 of record CM070008.1, read on the forward strand.
GGGAGGTTACCAGGGGCAACCGCTATGACCTGAAGCTTGACCCTCAAGACGAAGCGACCTCAACCTGTTATCCGCTTATTTGTTTTGTTTTCTTTCCTTTTAAGGAAAAGAAAGAGCAGAAAAAAGATAATCTAACACATCAACATTTAGAAAACATCAGTGGGAGTTTGTAATGTATGGAAGCCAATTTTATATATGCTGTGCGTGTGAATGTTGTGTTTACTTATCTATACATCAGGGACAAAATTACCCATAGAAGTTATAACTATATCTGATAGAACCTCCCGCTGGGGATGTCCTCAAAGGTAAGAATGAATAATAAATAATGTTTGCTTTAGTCTGAAATGCAAAAGCGTTTCTTTAAGGGGAGGCGGGCTTCAAAATTAATACTTGCCAAGGACTAAATGTGAGTAAAAACCGGCCTTGGAAGAAAGGGGGCGAAAAAAAAAAGATGTAAGTGAGGATATATATACATATATATATATATATACACACACATACACAAGATTTTCTTTATAATTTTTATTTTATTATTGTATTATATAAGTATATAATTATAGAAATATATATACAAATAAAATGTAATTAAATAAAAAATAATAAAATGAAAAATATTTTATTATGTTGTATTCAATTATATATATTATATATTACAAATCTAAATAATTCTAGAAATATTAATCATTTTATATGTATGCACAATGTCAAAGTATAAGTGATGCTTTGGTTTGAGTAAGTGAAATCATCTAAAAACATGTAGGAAAAAACTTGATAAGACATCTGTTACATATATGTTATATATCTGTTATGTGATGCTGGATCACAAAACCAGTCTTAAAGGAGAAGTTTACTTCCAGAACAAAAAATTACAGATAATATACTCACCCCCTTGTCATCCAAGATGTTCATGTCTTTCTTTTTTCAGTCATAAAGAAATTATGTTTTTTGAGGAAAACATTTCAGCATTTTTCTCCATATAATGGACTGATATGGTGCACCAATTTTGAACTTCCAAAATGCAGTTTAAATGCAGCTTCAAACGATCCCAACTGCGGTTGTAAATGATCCCAACAGAGTAAGAAGGGTCTTATCTAGCGAAACGATCGGTTATTTTCATTAAAAAATACAATTTACGATCTCACCTTTTCTTGCTCTCCATGAACTCTGTGTATTATGGCTCAAGACAGTTAGGGCATGTCGAAAAACTCCAATCATATTTTCTCCCTCAATTTCAAAAATAATTTCAAAATCATCCTACATCACTGCAGAAGCACTTTGCAAAGTGAACATGCAAAGAAAATCAAACACCCTTAACAAAAAAGGTAAAACAGTGCTATAGGATGATTTTGGGAGTTTTTCGACATACCCTAACTGTCTTGAAACAGAACAAAAACAGTTCAGGCAGAGCGAGACAAGACGAGCGTTTGACATTAAAAACTAAAACTGTATTATTTTTATGAAAATAGCCGATCATTTCGCTAGATAAGACCCTTCTTCCTTGGCTGGGATCATTTGCAACTGCATTTGGGATCATTTGAGGCCGCATTTAAACGGCATTTTGGAAGTTTGAAAATCGGGGCACCATAGCAGTTCATTATTTGGAGAAAAATGCTGAAATGTTTCCCTCAAAAAACATAATTTCTTTACAGCTGAAGAAAGAAAGACATGAACATCTCGGATGACAAGGGGGTGAGTACATTATCTGTAATTTTTTGTTCACAGGTATATTTGTAGCAATAGCCAAAAATATGTTGTATGTAATTTTTTTTATGCCAAAAATCATTAGGATATTAAGTAAAGATCCTGTTCTATGAAGATATTTAGTAAATTTCCTACTGTGAATATAGCAAAATTTTTGATTAGTAATATGCATTGCTAAGAACTTCATTTGGACAACTTTAAAGGCGATTTTCTCAGTATTTAGATTTTTTTGTAACTTTACAACTTTTGTAACATTTCATTAAATAAAAAATAGTACAATTTAAAATATAGATATTTTTAATTAGATATTACATATGTAAATAATTATGGAAATATTCATAATTTTATATGTGTGTACAATGTCAAAGTGACTCAACAAAACAGTGTTTTGAGTCGTTTGCTTTTAACTCTGTTGTTACATAATATGAAGCTGTTTCTGTAATAAGGCCAGACTTGAATAATCTGATCTTTTATTTTGTGCCCATTAAGTTACAAAAAAATACAAAGTAATACAATTAGATGAAGTCGCTTTTATTTTTAAACCATTTAAGACACTAGCTTATTAAAAAACAAACATTACTGCATTATGTAATATATAAAACCATTTATAATTGAATTTCCAGCAAAAACAACTAGATTGTGATATATACCATTACTGTGAAGTACTCTTACTCAGACTGTTTATATTAGATTGCATGACACCCACACCAATCAGCATTAAATAAAACAGCATAAGTCTATAGCATGTCTTCATTTAGCTTGATAATAGTGTTGTGTGTGCATGTGTGTGTGTGTGTGTGTTCCAAAGTTTGCTGATAGAAAAGTTGAAAGATGAGAAGAAACATCAATATACTCCCTCTCTTTTCAGTTAGAATCAGAGTTATTTTGTTCTCAGAGAACTGAAGTATGATGGGAATTATTTCGGACGGCAGCACAAAGACTCCCTCTGCTCTCAACTGAACACACACATACACACACACACACACACACACAATAGACCAAAGCAGCGTTCACTGTAAGCACCCCCTCTCTCATAATTACCACGCACACACACGCACACACTTCACGTACGACTGCACGTACGTGTCAAAGTGGACAAAGACTCAAATGTAGGGTTCACAACAACACACACACTCTCTCATGCCACATAACAGCACACTTGCACAAAAACACACACTGCATTATTGGACAATATGGTTCCTCGTATTCATTCATAAGTGATAGCATTTACATACCCACACATACAGGGCATAAACCTACACTCAGGCTAGTATGAAATATTCAGTGCGCTACATTGTGCAGACCACACTCGGCTGCGATCAGACTTTAAATGGAGGGATTCGCCGCTCTCCTCACCAGCACCTCTCTCTCTCTCATCCCTCCTTTTTAAACAGTTCTCTACTGTTTCTCCCTTTCAGTTCTTCACTTTAGTCTTTTATGCTCTGTGCATGCAACTCAGCCTCTCTTGCTCTCTCTTTCTCTCAGTTCTGTCACTACACATCCTTTCTTCTCCATGATCTCCCTCCCATTTCTCTCCTTCGTTCTTTCTCTCTCTCGTTCCCCAGAGTCTGACAGCAGGAGACTATTACACTCACAGACGGAATCTCTCTCCTCCAATTTCTCTCTGTCTGTCTGCCGTCTTCCCTCTCTCTCTCTCGCCCGTTCTCCCTCCTGTGCCTTCGCTGTCCTATTCCCTCCCACTCATTCTGCTCCATCCCTACTTCTCTTTCGCTCTGTCTTTTCCTGAGTGGATGTAATTGGTATCTATAGGACACTCCCTGAGAGAGAAAAGAGAGAGAGAACTGACATGCACTGCAGAATGAAAAACAGACAGCACAATACACCAGAGCAAACACACCGCGCTACACCGGAGCAATCAGGACCAACGCAACGGATCAGAGCCATCAACAACACAACACAACGGTGCAAGCAAACACAGCGCAAGTGACATCACACCGGAGCAAACAAGTACAAAACAATACATGCAAGTGAGCAAACATAACAACAAGCAAGCAAACACAATACTCAAAAAAAGATAGTGAACAAGAACTTCAACAGATTAGAGAGATCAACAACACAGCAATGCAAATAAACATCATTATAGTGACTCAGTTTTGAACAAAGGAACAAATGATTACACTACAAAATGCCAAAGTGGCAAAAATAATCAATAGTAATTAAACAGTTTAATTCATACCATAAATTAGACTTGTATTTTTTTTTTTAAGAAGCTCATCAAGGCTGCATTTTTTTGATCAAAAGTATAGAAAAAAAACAGTAATATTAAGAATTTTTTATTAAAATATAAAATAATAGTTTCTATTTTTATATACTTTAAAATATAATTATTCCTATAATTAAGAGACACATGATCCTTCAGAAATCATTGTAATATACTGATTTATTATTAGAATTACTTTAAAATATAATGTTGGCAACAGTTGTGCTGCCGAATATTCTTTTGGAACCTTTGGAACTTTTTTCAGGATTCTTTGGTGAATAAAAAGTTAATAAAAACAGCATTTATTTAAAATTTAAATCTTTTCTAACAATATAAGTCTTTGATGTTACTGTTTATCAATTTACCACATCCTTGCTGAACAAAATGATTAATTTCTTTCAAAAATAAAGAAAGAATAAAAATGTACTGACCCCAGACTTTTGAGCGGTAGTGTATATTGTTAGGCACATTGTTAGGAATTCTGCAGTAACAATGCTGAAAATTCAGTTTTGATCACAGGAATAAATGAGATATTAATGTAAGTATATTAAATTAGAAAAATGTTATTTTTACAATATTACATTTTTTCTGCATTTTTGATCAAATAAATTCAGCCTTGATGAGTATAAAAACTTATTTAAAAACATTCAAAATTACTGATCCCAAACTTTTGAACAGCAGTGTAAACTTTCACAGTAGAGATGGGCAATATGACCTAAAATATTATTACATATATATATATAGATAAATAGATAGATAGATAGATATACAGATATTTAGATATAGATATTTATATATACAATACATTCTGAGCTTTCCATTTTGTTTATGTATTTATTTATTTTTGGATTCTGTGTTATAATATAATGCAAATGTATCATTAAAATGTATCATCTATAGATAGATAGATAGATAGATAGATAGATAGATATACCAATATATAGATATAGATATTTATATATATATAGATAGATAGATAGATAGATAGATATACAGATATATAGATATAGATATTTATATACACAATACATTCTGAGCTTTCCATTTTATTTATGTATTTATTTATTTTTGGATTCTGTGTTATAATATAATGCAAATGTATCATTAAAATGTGTCTAATGAAATTAATGAATAAAACTAACAATTTAATCAATCTTTTAAAATGCAATGAAAAAAAACTAATTTACAACAAAGCATTGTATTTTTCTTTTTTTTTTTTTGTCAAAAAAGATGATGCAACAGAATTGAATTAAAACATGTAATAATATTATTATTATTGCTTTGTGAAGAACATTTTAGTATACAACAATAATATATTTCTGTCATAATTTCTTCAAGTTAAACCAAACTTTTATTTCGGGAGTTTGTTGTGAAGATCTTTGAGTTTCAACTGGTATTTGATGGTAGTTCTTCTCAAATGAAACAGTGAAAAGCATGTGACCTTCAGAACAGCTCTGAAGATGAAGATCATGTGTTCATGTCCTCAGCATGTGTTCAGCAGACGCTAAAAACACTGAGAGCATTACGTGTTTGTGTAACAGACACAACCACAGCACTCATTTACAGAGACATGCAGAAAACATTTAGACTTATTAGCGACATGCACTTACTGGCTGTTGTCGCATTTACGTCTGCTGTGATAGGCTGTTAGATTAAAACGTCCAGAGCTTATCATCATTACTGACGTAAATTTGATCGCAGTCTTGATATGATACCATTTGCCGCCCAGCTATGTCACAGCTCAGTTGAATTCTCATTTATGTTTTATTTCAGTATTAGGGTGTTTCTAATAAAACTGCATGGGAGAAATAAAAACGCAAAACCAATGAATGTGATAGCGCTGCTCGTATAATTTCATTTTGGAAATATTCAACGAGACACGGCTGAGTTCTGAGCACCGTTGAGATCTCTTCTGAACTGTCGAAGAGACACATGTGAGATAAAAATGTCAGTTCTCTCACCATCATGTCATTGCAAAGATTCATCACTTTCTTTCTTCTGTGAAACACAAAAGGAGATATTTTAAAGACTGTTGAATCCCACTGGACCCTATTGACTTTCACTATCCTCTTCTGTGTTTCAAAGAAGAATGAAAATCACACAGGTTTGGAATGACATGAGGATGAATACCGGATGACAGGATTGTCTCTTTAAGACTCCATTTGATCTCCAATTATTCTCTTTGATGCCTTGGAGAAACAACTGATCTATCAAAGAGATCTGATGGAGGCAAATAAACATGATGACACAAAAGCCTACAAGCACAAAACAGCATAAAATACAACATACGGCAGCACGGCGGTTTAAACCTGCAGCTCAAAACCACAGGACATGAGCAATATCTCAGCACAATGTGAGAGCAATATGCAACACAACAAAAAGAGAATAAAGAAGCAACTTTTAAGGGCTTGAGAAGTTTCCAAAAGACTTGAGAAACGAGATAAAGCGCCAGAAGAAACCTTTTTGAATTAGTCTGCCCAAGTGCCCAATACTGCAGTAAAAGCCAAGAGAAATCGATTCATGCAAACCTGGGAGATGTTATTCAGTGTCCAAAACAGAACACAGCAATCAAGTGTGGAATACCACAAAAACAGACCTGAACAATCCTACTGTGGAGCACCACAAATTAGACCTGAGAAAAGTGCTGTGGAACAAAGTGAACGATCTGCTGCAGAGTCAGGCCACGCCAATCTACTGAAGAGCACCACAAATTGGGCCTAAAGAATGTTGGACAGCTAGATATTATGAAAGAGAGAGAGAGAGCGAACAGTTTAATGGTTTAGTGTCAAGAGCTCTGAATAACATGCCATTCGTATTACTTCTATAGGGAACAGAATGTATTAGTGTTGTCTTGATACAAAAATTTCAGTAGTCGGTACCTATACCAGTAAAATGACATAGTTCTCACATTCTAAAAAATGCTGGCTTTTTTTTTTAACCCAAATGCTGGGTTCAGCCTGTTGGGTCATTTTATTGGGTTATTTTGAATATTTTTAGTCAAGTGCTGGGTTATTATTTTAAGTCAAACGCTGGGTTCAACTTATTGGGTCATTTCATTGGGTTATTTTTAATATTTTTTTACCCAGGTGCTGGGTAGTTTTTCTGTAACTTAAATTGCTGTGTCATGTTTAACACTGGGTTATTTTTTTCTACTCAACCGCTGGGTTGAGCCTGTCTAAAGGAGTTGGAGTCCTCTTCAGGAGAGACCAGTTCTCAGCGCCACCGATTTGCACTTCTTCAGTGAAATAAAGGTTTGTACAGATTTTATTTCATTTTTAAAGTGCTGTAAATTGTCATTTTTTACGCAACACAGCATAAGGACGAGATGTCAGTCAGCTGCGTCAGCAGAGGTTATTTTGCAGGATGGAAACGCCTTTTGCCCTACATAAAATAAATGGATTTGATTCGTTATTGTAATGAGTTTAATCTTAAAATATGTTCTCTAATGTCAGTACTGTTTGTTTATGGGCAGGTTTTGGAGTCAATCATGGCATCTTTCAGCTACGAGTGAAACGTATTAACCCAGCGAACAGCAGCCCTTCACCGGCTCAGATTTCAGCGACACACCAGCATGAGAATTAGCGCTATTTCGGTAAAAAGCGATTACAGAGAACGGTTGAATACACTAAAATTAAAATTCTACTTTTAAACGTTACATTTTTATGTCTAAAATGCTTGTTAACACGTTTAAATGTATGCAATATTGCTTTATTCACCCAAATAAATTGAATTTGTCTTGTATTTTGTCCATGTGTTCTTGCTTAATAGTAAATGTTCATCTTTTGATTATTGCTGCCTCTAATACACTCTTAAAAATAAAGGTGCTTCACAATGCCATAGAAGAACCTTTTTTGTTTAAATGGTTCCATAAAGAACCTTTAACATCTGAAGAACCTTTCTGTTTCACAAAAGGTTCTTTGTGGCGAAAGAAGGTTCTTCAAATTATAAAAAGGTAAGAAAGAGATGGTTCTTTAAAGAGCCTTTGACTGAATGGTTCTTTGTGGAACCAAAAATGGTTCCTCTATGGCATCACTTAAAGAACCTTTTGAAGCACCTTTATTATAGTGTAATTCTGTGTGTGTCCATTTTAAACCAGCAATATAATAATTTTTAAACAATAGCTGACTTAAATAAAATAACCCAGCATGTTGGGTAAGAACATTTAACCTAACCAGCTGGGTCAAAATAACCCAGCATGTGTTCTGTCTAATATTTACCCAGCGCTGGGCTGCCAAATAATCCAATTTGGAGTGAAGTTACCAATTTTACGGGAACCATTTTATTTTCATCGTTTGTTTGGTCTATTTGAAAATAAAGAGAAAGAAAGGTAGTAGGAATTAAAATAGTCCATGTGACATCAGTGGTTCAACCGTAATTGTATAAAGCTACAAAAATACTTTTTGTGTGCCAAGAAAACAAAAATAACAATTTTATTTAACAATGTCTTCTCTTTTTAATTTTCATCTTAATTTGTGTTCTGAAGATCACAGGTCTTATGGCTTTGGAAAGACATGAGGGTGAGTAAATAATTACAGAATTTTAATTTATGGGTGAACTAACACTTTACATTGCATTAAAAAGATCAAATAAAAAGCTCTTGATAAAAGAATCGCATTCAACATAAAAAACAAGTGTCAGGTCCACTAGACATACACAGCAAGACTTAATGCACAGATCTATTTTGACACACCAATGTATTTCTTTTTTTTTTTTTTTTTTTTTTTTTGTCTTTTCTGTTGCTATGGTTATCACCAAGATTTTAATGCAAATTTCACTTCGGAAACTTTGCAGTGTGTACTTAGGAGCAAGAAAAATAATGTAATTTAAATTATCTGTAACCCTGTTTACACAGAACAATTAACCTCCTAACTGCATTGCATTCATACACTCTTAAAAATAAAGGTGCTTCACGAGGCATTAGAAGAACATCTCGGTTAGATCTGTAACCCTCATTCCCTGAAGGAGGGAACGGAGATGTTACGTCATAACTGATGTATTTGGGGTCCTACTTGGGGGCCCAAATACGTCAGTTATGACGTAACGTTGTAGAGTACAACTGAAGGGGAACCTTTTTTGTTTAAATGGTTCCAAAGAAAACCTTTAACATCTGAAGAACCTTTCGGTTTCACAAAAAGTTCTTTGTGGAGAAAGAAGGTTCTTCAGATTATAAAAAGGTAAGAAAGAGATGATTCTTTAAAGAACCTTTGACAGAAGGTTTTGGTTCCAAAAATGGTTCTTCTATGGTATCGCTGTGAAGAACCTTTTAAAGCACCTTTATTTTTAAGAGCGTACTTTGTATGAATTGATCTGCAAGCGTGCAGAAATCAACAAGCTCAGGTGTATTTAAGGGTTACTTCACCCAAAAATCTGTCATCAGTTACTCACCCTCATATCGTTCTAAACCCGTAAGACCTTCGTTCATCTTCAAATGAAGATACTTTTGATGAAATCAGAGAGCTTTCTGACTCTGCTTAGACAGCAACAGCAACTGACACGTTCAAGGCCCAGAAACGTATGAAGGACATTTAGTTAAAATAGTCCATGTGACACCAGCGGTTAAACTGTAATGTTATGAAGTTATGAGAACACTGTTTGTGCGCAAAGAAAACAAATATATTTACTTTATTCAACAATCTGTTTTCTTCTTTGTCAGTTTTCAACGTGCATTCATAACACAGGAGTCGGCGTTATGATGTCGAACGTCTGTCTCTTTTAGTTCATCATCTGTATATTCTGGTTTAAATAAGTAAGACTGGGCAAAAAAAATCATCAAAAACATCTTAACATCTTAAGATGAATGAAGGTTTAACAGGTTTGGAACCACATGAGGGTGAGTAATTAATAACTGAATTTTCATTTCTGGGTGAACTATCTCTTTAAGCAGATTCTGACTAACATAAACACCTCTGATTGGCCATGCATTCACATGCTCAACAGACATGCTTGTGATTGGCTATCAAAGCTTAATGCTGCAAAAACACATTAATAGCAAGAAAGTCAAGTCACATGAAAACAGAAAGGAGAAAGCGTAACGCTTAATATGGCATTTGTAGTTCTGCTTAAAGTTAAAATATCTAATCACATTTACTTGTTTTATAAACCGTTCTTAATTTACACAAAACTTAATTAAAATGTAAATTAGCCATTTTTAATTTCAAGACACTGCCATTTACAGAATTAAATGTGGACCACAAAACCAGTCTTAAGTAGCACCAGTCTTAGGGTATATTTGTAGCAATAGCCAAAGTGTGAGTCAAAATTATTGATTTTTCTTTTATGCCAAAAATCATTTGAATATTAAGTAAAAATCATGCTCCAAAAAGATATTTTGTAAGTTTCCTACCTTAAAAATATCAAAACTTAATTTTTGATTAGTAAAATGCATTGCTAAAAACTTCATTTGGACAACTTTAAAGGCTTTAATTATTGTCCTATCCTAACAAACCATGCATTAGTGGAAAGCTTATTATTTAGCTTTCAAAAAATTGACCTGGTTTTGTGGTCCAGGGTCACAAATATATGCACATAAAGAGGTTGCATAACAAAGGCAGTAAGATCATGCTGTAAAAGTAGAAACGATATTGCACTGTTTAAAATGTGTATTGTTGCATAATGTGCATTGTAGCACATATCCTTTTAAAAATATAATATCTGTACACTGCAGAGACATAGAGCCTTCTACAATATTCTTAGTATAGTGTGCTTGGCCATCATGAATATGCATGTGTGCATTTCTAAGGGCACGCGTTACAAGTTACAGATATGAAATAATCACAACGGCATAAGATGATCAGTGTCTTTACTGCTGATGTTCAAAAAAAAAATCTCACGAAAATCATGCAGGCTGAACTAAAGTGTGGGTGGAGGTCTCTTCAAAACATCTTCCTTAGAGACTATTGAATTCAAAAGTATTAAATTAAACCCTGGAACTGTAAAACTTTCCATCTAAATTACACATCGACCATTAAGACAGATGTACCGAGTATTTCCATTTCAAGAATCACCATTAAAAAAATAATATTATTATCAGGTTTCACATAACAAAGGAAATGAACACTTCAATCATGACTAGATTTACATGAATCCAGCAATTTCTGTTTAAAATCATTGTTATAATTAATCCCCTGATCGGGTTTAATATAATAAAAATATGAATCCCATGATGATGTTAAGAAGAATATTATAAATTAATCCCCTGATCTGGTTTAGAGTAATGAGAGGTACACTTGACTGAGCAAAATGAAAAGCAGCAAAGACAAAATGTGTGTGTCATAGTTACTGAAATGGAAACATGCAGGAAGAGGAGAGTCAGAAATCACATTTATATTGACTTGAGACCGAATGAAGACATGTCATGTTCAGCAATAAATTCAACATTTTCATGATCACTTTAAACCAAATCTATGCAGACAACGAGAACAAGAAAGACACAAATATGGAAAAGGAGTGAGAAGATGGAGATATTCTTTGAACAGCCAAACGTTTAGCTTCTGTTCTTTAGGTTGGAAGGAACAGTCAGACATTTCTTTGTGCATTCGACTCATTTTTCCATCCAACACTGCTGCTGGCTCTTATTCAGTATAGTTTGACTGCTAGCAGCCTTCAAGGTGAAGTTTGAAATTAATCCAAGGAAAACAGTTTACCTTTAAACCCTGGTAAAGAGCTTAGTTGGTCATGTTATCTTGATGACACTAATGAGCACAAGTTCCTTCCCATGACAGATAACAAGAGAGTATAGCATTTTGCATATTAAATACTGCACAGTGCATACAAATGTTTTAAATAGTATATGAATCATGCATACAGTAATAAACAGTCCTAAGATACATCGCTGTCACATGACCTTATTACATAAATATCTGGCTGTTGTCTTCAAAATAAAACAGCTATATTGCATAAAGCATCCTCTTCTTTGGTAGCAAAAAAAGAAAGATGTTTAAAATTCAGCTGGTCTATTGGTAAATAGAAGGTCAAATCAAGTGAATTGCATAATGGGATACAGGAAGGCTCTACAGTGTGACCATTTCACATTTGCAACTGAAAATTACTGTGTCCAACATGATAAAATGTTAGGCGCACCAGTGCGATTGACCCAATCAAAGTTAATGAATAGTTGCATGCAGGTTCCAAAATTAAAACTTGGCAAGCACTAAATGCAAGTAAAATTCACCAAGGCTGCAATTTAGTAAGGTTTATTTAAAGTCTGATATGCTGCATGTTTCAGAGCATGTTATAGTGTGGTACATTAAAGCTACCATCACTAACATCTCTAAAAAATAACTGTGTTCCTAAATATTTGACAGTGGTCCTACATTTTTAAAGTTGTACGTGTAAAGTACAGTACAGATTTCTGTGCTCTGTTAAATGTAGCACCCTGAAAAAAAGTTTGGTGAAGAAACAACGTCCACTCAGAAGTTGCTAGTAAATTTCATAGTCAATAATAAAGAAATGGCAAGAAACACAATTAAATATAGCTGCAAGCAGTGATTACCGGGGTTCAAGCACTTAAGGCATTTAAGCATATAAGGGAAAATACATTACATATTATTTAGCATATATTTATCATATCATTTTTGGCAAATCCAGGTCATTTACCATAGAAACACAGTGTCTTTTTAACTGTTATAGCACCAGCTGTGATCCAATCTCCTTAAAACTTTGCATGCTTGTTTAGAATCACCTGTCGCATATGCTCACCAGGTTTTGTTAAGTTTTGAGTTTACCTTTAGGCTTTATAGGACTTTTGGTAAATTTGGACAGGCCCATTTTCTAAACAAAACCATTATAGCTTCCCAAAGGGTCAATTTCAACATTTTTTTGATAATTGTTGACCTAGAGAGTCCAGAGAATTGCACTGCAAATTTTTTGTTTTTCAGATTGAGCAAAAAACCTAAACAATTTGATTGACAGCAGTGGTTCTAGAGGCAAAGCTGTCCGGAATTAAGAGTTCTATTATATGATATAAATATTGTGCATATTTGCGAAAAACCGCGCTGCATACAATTATTTACACCCTTGAAAAATAAGATATCGATACCCAGTGGATGATTTATTTTAAATTTCTCTCAGGCTTTTGGTGTTATGAGTCGAACAGGCCCACCGAATTTCACTCCGATCGGCCTCCGTTAACCTTGTCTAACAGGTGCGCAAACCCCGTCAGCCAATGCCGCCCATGTTTTTGGAGATACGTAAATGTCCTTATAGACACTTGTGGCACTTTGGACCAAGACTGTGCACACCGTTTTTCATGTTGAAAGGACAAATGGTTGTGCAGTTATAGCCATATTTATGTTTTTCCCTCATATAGCGCCACCAAGTGGTCAAGCTCCGTGATTTTTTTTCCTGTGACCTCAGATTGAGCTCTTACATGGGTGTTCTGAGTTTGGTGAAGATTTCTTATTACATTCAGGAGTTACAGGCATTTTACTAAACGTGGCCCTGCCCCTTTCTAACGTTTTGGCGTCCCTTTGTGAAAGTGAGTCAAAAGTTCAACTTTTTTTGATGATTATTGATATTCACTCTCAAGAGAATCTTTCTGCACTGGTGTGGATCCGATCAGGTGAAATACCTAGGACTAGTTTGCAAAAGTCTGAGGCAAACTATTTGAGTGCATTAAAGGGATAGTTCACCCAAAAATTAAAATCCTGTCATTAATTACTCACCCTCATGTCCTTCCAAACCTGTAAGACTTGGTTTATCTTCAGAACAATAATTAAGATATTTTTTATTAAATCTGAGAGCTTTCTTTCCCTGCACAGACAGCAACGCAACTACCACATTCAAGGCACAGAAAGTTAGTAAGGACATCAATAAAATAGTCCATGTGACATCAGTGGTTCAACCGTAATGTTATGAAGCTACGAGAATACTTTTTGTGTGCAAAGAACACAAAAATAACGACTGTGTTAAACAATTTATTCTTGAATAAAGGCCCAGAACACCGCCTCCTTGGTTAGCAACACCACATACATGCATCATAGGGCTGTCGTAAATGTGCGTTGAAGACTGACACAGAGAAATTGTTGAATAAAGCCATCATTTTTGTTTTCTTTACACACAAAAAGCATTCTCATAGCTTCGTAAAATTAAGTTTGAACCACAGATGTCACATGGACTATTATATCAATGTCCGTACTACCTTTCTGGGCCATAAAACGTTTTAGTTGTGTTGTTGTCTATGCAGGCTCAGAAAGCTCTTTGATTTCATCAAAAATATCTTAATTTGTGTTTTAAAGATAAATGAAGGTCTTACAGGTTTGGAATGACATGAGGGTGGGTAATTAAAGATAGAATTTTAATTTTGGAGTAAACTTTCTCTTTAAATGTGAAATTTAGTAGTAGAAAAACTTAAATAGTAGTTTTTTGTACAACATACTCCAATGAGCTTTCATTAAGACTTCAAATAATCATTTTTTTACAAAGCAGAGAAGATATACATACAATATACATACTGCATACTAAAAGAAACTGTAAGAATGGTAGCGTAATGTCATCCTGAAAATAAGACTGAATGTTACGCACCAAGCCATTACTGCAAGCGCATCATTCACAAGCAAATAAGCATTTGCCACGGTCAATTCAGCAATTGCACGCACAAATGTACACATGAAGTATGTGACGAGTGAACTGAGTGAGTTCAGCCATCTACTCTGAAGTGTTAAAGCTCAAAAACACCAGAACACGCTTTGTGGCATTTTAGAGTCCCAGTTGCAAACCTGTGTCATGCATGTGAAGTACTTTATGACAAGTAGCTTACAGACAGAGTGTGTACTTCATTCAGAGTTGGCTAATTAATTCTAACGAGTATATAAATAGATCTCTCACCTGCTTTTGGCGAGAGAGAGCTAGAGAAATTTTGTGTGTGCGTGTGCACTTCCAGTAATCGTTGGTATGGTGCCCAAATGTTAAAGAAATGTAATGTGAACCATCCAAGCGCATGTCATGTGATTGGTTTAAAGCGGTGCTAGAGAGAAGAGTGCGAATATGTGTGTGTGTGTGTGTGTGATTATGCAGTATGATACGATATGACACAGCGTGAAAACCCTTCATCGCTCTTGTCTATCCCTTCCTTCTCTCTTCTTTCCACTTTCTTGATTCCCATTCATCTTTCTCTCCTCCATCCCTTGTTCACTCTGCTGCCACCTCTGCTTGCCTTATTTCCTCTCTCTTTCTCTCCAGCCTGTTTATTCTGTACGTCTGTGGTCGCTTTTTGTGTATCATTCATTCACTCCTCAGATTAGAAACGCTTATTACCGCTCTTTTGTTTCAGCCCACAGAGACGCGGCTGAATCGGACACACACGCACACACATATATACACGAACACAGGTTCATTGACAGGTTTGTACTCGTGTTATTTTCTAGCGCGTATCACACGACGCATCCAGATATAATCGCAAACCACGGCTAGCACTCTGCGGTGAATTAAACAACACAGCGCACTTCTCACCGCTGACGTACCCGGTGAATAAAACCACGCTGCAGAGCAGCTGAGACGAGCCACACAGCGGAGCTTTCAGAGGGAAACTGCTGAATAAAACAACACGGGTCTTTCATCCTCAGCCAAACTGATGGGTGACTCCACAATGTGCTGCTTTCATCACAAGCACGTTGCGTGTGGACATCTGAGCAGCACACATTCACACGTATATCTCAAACAAGTACGCGCACACACTTTTAACCCGCAGACAGACTTCTCTCTCTTTTATCCACACTTTCTCTCAAACACACACTTGAAAGAACTCGTGTTCGATAATTGGATCTGAACAATCTAAAAGCAGAAGTGAGAAGGAGAACGAACCAAACCGGGGCTAAAGGTTAACAACGTTCATCATTATAAAAACGCATACACGCGTGGCTCTCTCTGGCCGATCGCTGCTGTTCAACAGACTCACGCTGATCCCGCCTGATCTCGCCTCTCCCCACTTATAGACAGTTTAATCAAACACAGTACTTCGTAAGAGCTCCGCCGTCCTGTCAGATCACAGGAAGGGCTGCGGAAAGTGACTGGCTACAGCTAGGAGATCAGTGGAATCAGAAGCGAGGGTTTCTGGATGTGGTTAATTTGCTGTTGGAATTGTCTGAGAGAGTTTCTGAGAGCAGCTGGTTGGCTATGTTGGAACCGAAATTGAACTGATTTTTTTTTTTTTTTTTTTAGAATGTAATAGGAAATGGGAACAAAACCAACCATTTAAATTCTTCATACTATGAATGTTATTAACCATACTTTTATTTCTTTCTAACCACTTCCAATTTGGAAAGGTGGCTACGAAAAGCTGGAATGCAAAAATGCTTTTTCTGCTCAGAGCGAAGCAAAATGAAATGTTTGGCTCAGATCGTGATTGGTGCAATCAATCTCTGTGGCCAGATATAAATATGCATACTTCCCAGCTACAGAACATGCAACAAGTAATACATCAATTAAGTAGGGTATCTACCTATCTATCTATCCATTTATCTATCTATAGATAGAGATAGGCAGACACAGACAAACACACGCACACTACAGAGGCTATGCTGAAAATAGTTGTGTTTACTGAGGCTGACTGTTGGCAGTTATTCCATTGTTTGGGTATTTTTTCTGTGTCCTTGGTCTTAGGTGAAAAGTTTCATTGATTTAGACTTGGGATAGATTGAGAGCGGCTGACGCAATCAGTTAAAGACTGAGCAAAGCCGATACTATCAGAGAGACAGACAGACAGAATCTTCAAAACCGATCTCGTACCGTCTGCCAATTCTAAATTCTTCCAGAAGTACTCAGAAGTCTGAAAGTACACTTCGAGCAAGAGGTGAAACGGCTTGTGACAGTTTAATCAAGATGATGTTTGGAACACTTTATATTAACTTCCAACTTGCAAGTCATCTATCGAACATTAAAAAAAAATGTATCCATTTAAATAATTCCATCCAATATAAATATAATAAGAAAATATAAATTAAAGATCGTAACTACATATATTAAATAATTCATTTTCAGTACAATATAAAAGCAATGGACAATTTAAAACACAAACTGAATGTATTAACAGGATATAATACATTATACCATTCAAGTTGGAGATTAAATTGATCAAAAATGACAGTAAAGATGTTTATAATGTTACAAATATTTCTATTTTGAGTATGTAGCCTACTATTTTGTAGCCTGAACTTTCTGTTCATTCAGGAAAGAAATACTTCCACTTTCCACATTTCATTAAGCAGGAAAGCCATTTTCAGCTAATAAGAAAGATTTCTTGAGTACCAAATCAGACTGATTATGCCATCACAGAAATAAATTATATTTTAAAATGTATTAAAATACATAAAATATAATAATTAACAACATGTCACAATTTTAATGTTTATGACTCTATTTTGATCAAATAAAGACAAAACAACAACAAAAATTTTTAATGACTTCAAACTTTTAAAATACTACTGTATATAATCAAACTTTTAATTTTTGTATTTTTTTATATAAATAGCAACAATATATTTCCTACCAGGGTTAGGTGATATATCCACTATTAGAGATATTATCATGATGATCAAATAATCAATATAAAAATCACAGGATAGTTTGAATATTGAGTATTTTTGAAAATTAAGATTAAAGTGCCAGAGGCGGCACCAATAGGCAATTTCACTCCTCCTGCAAAGAAGACAAGATGTTCTCATGAGCTCCAGCAACTAGTTCTCTATCTGAAAGAGTTTTTAGTGCCAGTGTGAACATACTGTCATGCCAAAGAGCATCTCTTAACCCTTGAATGGTGTTCTAGTCTGTAGGACCCGTTTTCACGTTTTGTCAAAAGAAAAATGATACGCAAAATTATTTTAAGCTCATACTCATTGGCCTTGGCTCATTTTCTGTGAAGAACATATATCAGAACAAATTTTCACTGACCACTCACTGTAAACTGTAAGAAATAAAAAAAACACAATTTGTTGAGTCAGCTTAAAATAATGTGTTACCCTGCTGCCTTAAAATTTTAAGTTCAGTCAACTAAAATAAGTTTAGTCAACTCGAAATGTTAAGTTGTACTAAGTCACAACTTAGATATTTGTGTTTGCTAAACTTAACAGGTGGGTAAGTAACCCAGCTGCCTTAAAATTTTAAGTTGATTCAATTCAAATATCTAAGTTGTCACTTAGTATAATTTAACATTTCAAGTAGAATAAACTTTTTTTGAGTTGACTGAACTTAAAATTTTAAGGCAGCCAGGTTACAAATTATTTTAAGTTGACTCAACAAATAGTTTTTTACAGTGTACACCCCCCTACACACTTTTGTTACATTCAGGACGTTCGGGTCCACTGGACCCCGAGATAATAAAAGAGTGGAAATTTTAGGTCCTATGTAACTTCACTCTGTACCCCTATTGTCTGGGCCTGCTATTAGCATGTGTATGTGTGTTTTTGTGTGTGTATGTGTGAATATGTGTGAGAGAGAGAGTCTGTGAGAGTGTGAGTATAAGTGTGAGTTGTGTGCTTCTTCCCCTGCCATTCCCGCACAAGGTTGTAGCACTTAAATTCATAAATGTGATCTAACAAAGAAAAAGGCAAATATCAGCCAAACATTCTGTTTATATTGCTTGTAATTAAAATGAATGAAGTAAACATCTGTTGAGTATTTTAACATAATTTTTTAAATTGTGTTGAATTAAAAACCCAAAAACACAGCGGGTCCACCAGACCTACGAACACTGGCTGACTAACAAAAAAATGAACAGCATACAAGGGTTAAACCAGAAGTCTTTCACTGTTGACAGACTTGTGTTTTTAACTTAAAACTTGTGAAACACTTTCATAATTTACCCTTATAGCACAGTGTAAAATGTAGTATGTGTCAGAATGTACTTTTTGTACCCAGGCTGCACTTTTTTTTCATAATGTTACATTTACATGTGTTAATTTAATAAAATAAAATTAGTCACTAGATGTATTTCTAGATGTATTTTTTTAGCACTAAACATTTTAAGTATGCTTAGAAACAACAGCTGTTCTAAGCATGTTTTTTTTTTTTTTTTTTTTTTAATTCAGAAAAAAAAAGTTTTTAATTATTCTACAGCAAATGCAAAAATATCATGATATATCCACCTTTTTTGCCATAAGAATGGGCATGGTCATGTGTAAAATTAATAGGTTTAGCTTCCGGTCTCATCTGCAACTAGTTATTTTTAGCTGTATAAAACAGCTTGTTTTGCTGTTTGATATTGCAAATTGGTGTGTCTTACCATATTATTTTAATGTATTATCTTAATTATGAACACTCAGGTTTGTAGTGCAAAGAGTTTTGCCGTTTACGGCGCGTTGTTATTTTTCTTGTTATTTCCCTATAGCGGCTAATGAAGTCTCACCCATAGGTTTACTTCCGCGTTGAAGAATAAGGTTGATACCGATTATTATCAAAATTATATATCATATTTTAGGTATATATCACCCAGCCCATTTTTCATACCGATATTACCATCAGAACTTGTAGTAAAGTTGTAGTGGCAGACAGATAAACCAAAATATCAGCCATGCACTCAAAGAGTAACCAAACAAAACCGACATTGTTTTTAAACTGTTGTAGGAATGCACATCAAAAGCAAAGGTTAATCTACTAAATGTATGCTCAGAAATCATCCAACTTGTAATAGCTTCTCTAAATAGGAGATAATTGGAGAGAAACACAAGCATGGCTTGGTAATGGAGAAGAGGGCATGACCTCCGCTGTATACAGGTATTCCTTTCCCCACAAACGGTGAAGAAATACAGCTGAGAGAAGATCCTCACCTATTATTTGAAAAATGAAATTTCACTTTAAAAAGGAGCAGGACGTAAAGTGCTCGTTAAAGAGCTAAAAAGTGTTGCATTATTAAAACGGAAGCAGTAGAGAATAGGCTGATTGTTTTCGAGCGTTACAGCAAACACTCAGTAGATCCCCTTTGCTAATGATAGCTTCACTAATCATAGTCATCGCAGCAGAACAGCGGGCCACGGGATCATAGGAGGCATAAACAAATTTACCAGCTCATCTGTGGTTTGTCGACAGATCGTATTATCAATGATTGTGGATCATTTCCCAGAGGAGAATGACCTCTGCTTAAGAGCCCGTGATGCATCTTACTGTCAGAGAATCTGGTAAGCATTTCCTGAAAACATGATTCATAAGATAAGACGATCTGCGGAACTGACAGGGTTCCCTGCTTCTTCTTAACACCACGGTCTTTTCCTTTCTCCCTCTCGCTCTTGGTTGCTTCCCAGGCCTTCTGCTCCACAGAGTTACATTTCAGCAGAAAGATGCTGGCAACAAAAAGAGAGAGAGAGAGGAAATGTACAACAAATAGCCAGAGGGTGTGTGAGAGAGCGAGAGAAAGAGAGCGCGGGAGCGCGAGAAAGAATCGGCGGCATTAGAAAAGGTGCCAGCAACAAATCTGTCCTCCGAGTTAAGTGAGCCACTGGCACTTGTACACAGCTCTCCCGCCTCTAAATCTCATCCACATTAATGATTGGCCAGCGTTACCGCCCGTTGCTTAATCTCTCATCATTATTGGCCACATCTGGAGGAGCCAAGCCGCTCAATCAAGCCACAGCCGCATGTTACGCTGAGGTAAGGAAGCAAACACGCCAGCACTTTCAAACGGATCGCATTTCCCAGGGAGCTTTGCAGCAGTAAACACAGCCCCAGGGCACTCCTGAAAGCAGGAAGTGTGATCCAACTGCCAACCGGCTAATTGGAAATGCTTTCCTCCGTTCGAGTGGACGCGGCTCTCATTCCTGTGGACCCGAGCTCGGTCCCGCAGAACCTCTGAAGTCCGCTACACGGTCCCTTTAGCTTGCTGCACAATTACGCCATGGCGCAGCCAGGCAGGAGAGAACCGAGTCCATGTTTTTATTCATGAAAAATATATCACGGGCGATGCCGGCTGGATAAAAATACCCACATAAAGTGGGCCAAACTGCTTTGAGCAGAGCACTCTGATGTTTAGCTGGGAATGTTATGATGACATCAGAGCCACGGATACGCTCTGCCTTGTTTTGGGCATTTTATTGGCTGCTGATAGTGGTACTACTACAAAACTTTCTTTTTTAATTGATTAGGCACATAAGGTAAAAAGGAAAAGAGATCTCTCTGTCATCTCTCTGACTCTTGATTCTAGACAAGGCTGCAAATATTGATTCTTTTTCAGTTGATCTATTGATTTTTTTAGTAGATTTTTTTAATCAAATATCCAAAAACCACTAGAACAGTGTTATATATTTTGCTGATATGTGTACTTACATTATCCCAAATGTTTCGAAGAATGTTTAAATCCAGAGAAATAAGCAATTTTAACTAGTGTAACAAACCGTGTCATTGCATCACCTGCCAATGACATCATACACCCTCAATTTTTCAGTTTTATTTTGTAGAAAACATTTAAACCCCAAAGATACTTTAATATTTTATGCATTTTATTAGAATGCACAGAGTAGCATTATAACAGAATGCTTAACACACTTAATGGAGACAACTACTCCCATGATTCCACACTCAATCACGGTATCATCAAACTATGCCTTTGTTTCTTTGTTTGTTTTGAAAATGCACCCTCTAGCAGTGAAAGCTTATATATTGTGCCTTTTAATGCTTATGTTGCATATGCTGTAGTCCATTAACCATTTCATTAAATTATGAATAATTACTAACTGTAGCTTCTGCGTTAATATTTTAACATTTTATTTAAACACTATTTCATAAAAAATACTTACTTTGGAAAAAAAAAAAAAAAAAATGCGTAGAATTAAAAATCTATCTATCAGTAATACAAATGCCATAAGAAGTCACAATTGTAATACTGTAACCAAAACTAGGGTTCAACGGATCACAAGTCTTTTTTCAGCTCAGTAATAAAAATTAAAATTAAAATAAACGTAATAAGCAAAATCACTTTAAGTGGTACTCGTGAATACACGTCGAAGACTAACACAAAAAAGAACAAATTGTTGAACAAAGTTATTATTTTTGTTTGTGCACAAAACATATTTTCATAGTTTCATAAAATTACGGTTGAACCACTGATGTCACATGGACTATTTTATCAATATCCTAACTTTCTTTTTGGGCCTTGAACATGGTAGATGCACTGCTGTCTATGCAAAGTCAAAAAGCTCTCGGGTTTCATCAAAAATTTCTTAATTTGTGTTGAACACCTATCCATAACACTGGAAAGTTTTATCATAATTGACAGCACATTAAAGCAGTCCGATATTTTAAACAACCAACAACTACTTTCAGTGTTTTGTAACAAAGTGCATATAGAGTCATTTTAAATCAACACAACTAATTTCTTCATTATTTCATCCCTTCTTTTAGTTTTCTCATTATGTAAACAATTAAGCTCTGAGTAAACCAGAGAAAATATGAATCCATTTGAGGCTGCTGTGAATCTCTGTTGCAGTAAATCCGTAACAGTCATTCCCATTTGGCAACAGCTGTCAGAAAGGAAATGTGATGTAATTTTAGGGAATGTTTGGAATGAATCTCTGTTTTTTTTTTTTTTTACACTCCCAGATTTGTGTTTTCCCAAGCAATGAATTGGTGGTTG
Source organism: Cirrhinus mrigala (assembly GCA_036247105.1). Lineage (NCBI taxonomy): Eukaryota > Metazoa > Chordata > Actinopteri > Cypriniformes > Cyprinidae > Cirrhinus > Cirrhinus mrigala. Next base: position 31,848,652 of record CM070008.1, read on the forward strand.
AGGACAGGCTAGTGCATTTTGCAAAACAAGTACGCCACAGGGCAATTCATGGTTTGGCATTCCGCTATTCCCAAGAAATCAGCTCTCATCTTACAGCCCTGTAATGCAGATAGCATCTGTTTTAAAAGCCTTGGATCTCAGCGTCGTGTCAGAGTAAACATATTGTATGCTGATGAATCTAGGGCTCGGCAGCATCAGTCTACAGTTATTTAGAGTTTAGATGGAAGATAACAAATTAGCAATAAGGAATTATCCACCGACTGTGCATGCATACAATGTACAAAGAACATTCACCCCTTAGCAGAACACATGCTTACAACTTTTACCTTGAACTTCAAATCCAGGGCTTCAAAAACTTTCAAATTTAAAAGAGCTACAAGCAGACAAAATAGCCTTCTGGCCAAAACTGCAAAGTAAAGAGGTTGCCTTCCAACTCATGTGCAGAAATATGAACTGAACTATCCTCAGTGAATTTAAATTTAAAGTAGAATCAAAGAAAGTGGAGTTATTGAGGTAATGCATTCTAGTAAATTATGTGTTCTTTCACCTTAGTTCACAAAAGTTCATTTATTAAATATAATGAACTACACAAAAATATCCATCCATCCATTCACCCTCAAGGCCTATAGAACATCAAGACAGTTCTTTCAAATTCTACTTCCTTACATTCAAATTATGTGCTGAATCCTGTTTGCTCCCTAAATTCAAATTCAGTTCAAATTTAGGATCTGAAGTGGAATTTCAAAAGCATTTGTCAATACAGTTTCACAACACTGGCTTTTTAGTGCTAAAATTGCATTGTTTTAAGATTCAAACAAAGGTAATATTTGTGTGCTTGTTGCATCATCTCATGAATATGCATGGCTGAAAATTCCTGAAAAATGCTCATGTCCTGATTAATGACGGGAGATCTGTATCAAGCTGAGCTTTTAACACAGGAAACATGAGGAGATGGAACCGACTGCGCATTTAATGCAATCAGATAGCCACTCTTACATCTCTAGATACAACCATTTTGAACTCGCAGAAGTCCCAACACTTAACCTTAATCTAATAGGTCAAGCTTCTCTTGCTTGTACACAAGCTCTGCGCAAACCCCTTGACACGAGATGGCTTTCTAGAGTGCACAAAAAAGGTTCACATAGCCAGCAAAAAGAGAGAAAACACACCCTGAGCGCCCACTTCAGTTTTTTGGAGTAGACTCTCAATTGTATCACTTTCTAACTCATAGATAAGCTCTAGTAGCGAGAATGTTTTAAGCTTTGGGGAACTACATTTCCCAGGAGTCCGTGGAGGGTTCTAGAGATTGTAGACAGGAAATAATGTCCTTTCTATGACTTTGCGCGTCTCACTCGGGGGTTCCGGCATGCAAACGACGCCAAGACAAGGGTGACTTTCATTTCCCTCTCTCTCCTTCTGTTTGTAGGTATACTTCACATCCAGGACCACACACAATCTCAAGCGCACCTACTGAACTCACGCCATGTCTATAAAAACCCTGAACAGCCATATACTCATTACACTGATCTTTATCCAAGTACACATTGAAACAAGACAGCCACACTGGTGCTCGGCCAGAACAGCCAATTCAAATTCATTACGTACCTCAGAGCAGAGCCGCTGTCTCTAGATTCGTTTTTGGGTTTTCGCATACGACGGCTTTGATTGGAAAGGACTAAAGGGAATCAGTGGTTCTGTTCTCAGAGTCTTTGCAAATATGGGACTGGAACAACATTATGTCTTACTCTCAGCTAATTTGACATTAAGTCAGCCGCCACATCCAAACATATGAATTTGTTTTTCTTTTCTCATTATCTTTTCATCTTTAACACAAGTCTATTAAACGATCAGCAGGGGGAATGTGGCAAAAAATGCTAATGACCACATGATTGAAAACAACAAATTGTGCATTAGTCTATTGAAAAAACTCACATACTTAAATCAAACACATTTGTGTCCTCGTACTAGTACTGTATATTACATGTCAGCTATTCTCCTATGAAGCTACATTTACATTTATGCATTTGGCAGTACGTAACAGCACATTCAAAGCATAGATTATTGCTTCATGTATTGCCTGGGAATCAGCCCATGATATTGCCATTGTGAGCACCTGCCGTTTGAGCTACAAGAACTCAGACAATTCCACAATTCTGTTTTATATAACATTAACAGGCAATCCCTACTTTTGACTGCCAGCAAAGGGGAATATAGTACTGTGATTATTGATATCTTAGGAATACTTGCAGAATAAATATTTCTTGATAATTTTCTAACCCCAATTTCATACAAGATGTTCATGTCTTACTTTCTTCCTTCGCAAAGAAATCACGTTTTTTGAAGAAAACATTACAGGATTTGTCTCCAAATAGTGGACTTCAATGGTGGCCAACAGGTTGAAGGTCCAAATTAAAGTTTCATAGCAGCTTCAACAGGCTCTAGACGATCCCAGATGAGGAATAAGGGTCTTTTCTAGCGAAACGTACTTGTATTTTTCTAAAAAAAAAAATACAGAATTATATACTTTTTAACCACAAATGCTCATCTTGCAGTTGCCCTTTGGAAAGGTAACGTGTGGTTAGTTCTTTGTCTGTATACATTGGTTTTAAAAAGGTAGGGTAGGGCGAAAAAATCCAACTCATTTTCTCCTCCAGCTTTAAAATTGTACAACATTGTTGTTTTACCTTTTTTTGTAAAGGGTGTTTAATTTTCTTTGCCATTTCGCTTTTTAAACACTTCCGCCTATGTCATTGCGTGACAATGTAATGTGTGAGGTCAGGCTAGTGCAAGAGGAGCATTCGTGGTTAAAAAAAAATATAATTTTTAATGTTTTTATGTAGAAAATTACCGCTCATTTCACTAGATAAGACCCTTATTTCTTGGCTGTGATTGTGTAGAGCTGTTTGAAGATGCCATGAAACTGCAATTTGAACCTTCAACCTGTTATTTCCCATTGAAGTCCACTATATGGAGAAAAATCCTGAAATGTTTTCCTCAAAAACTTTAATTTCTTTTCGATTAAACATGGTGGTGAGTAAATAATCAGGATTTTTTTTTTAAATTATTCTGAAAGTGAACTAATTCTTTAAAGGAGAAGTCCACTTCCAGAACAAAAATTTACAGATAATGAACTCACCCCCTTGTCATCCAAGATCTTCATGTCTTTTTTTCTTCAGCCGTAAAGAAATTATGTTTTTTGAGTTAAACATTTCAGGATTTTTCTCCATATAATGGACTGCTATGGTGACCCGATTTTGAACTTCCAAAATGCAGTTTAAATGATCCCAAATGCAGTTGTAAACGAGTCCAGCCGAGGAAGAAGGGTCTTATCTAGCGAAACGTTCGGTTATTTTCATTAAAAAAATACAATTTAAGTACTTTTTAATATCAAACGTTCGTCTTGTCTTGAACTTTGTGTATTCTGTATATAAATTTTATTATTTTTAGGAAAATAACCTTTCTTCCTCGGCTGGGATCGTTTACAACCGCATTTGGGATTGTTTGAAGCTGCATTTAAACTGCATTTTGGAAGTTTAAAATCGGGGCACCATACCAGTACATTATATGGAGAAAAATCCTGAAATGTTTCCCTCATAAAACATAATTTCTTTACGGCTGAAGAAAGAAAGACATGAACATCTTGGATGACAAGGGGTGAGTACATTATCTGTCAGTTTTTGTTCTGGAAGTGGACTTCTCCTTTAATACTGATTTGCTACCAACTGTCCAAAACAAAACTGAAATATTTTTCAAAGATTCAACCTCACAGACCTTGCAGACAAGTCTAGTGACTCGGAAGTGCTCACCGAGCTTTGTTTTTCAATGGAATTAAAAACTGGCTCCTAGGAATCAGTTTGAAGCTTGATGTTTGGTGTGCAATATGCTTCAGATGATCAGGTGAGCGGCTCGGCTCACAGGTACGCAGTCTGTCTATATGTTGGAAAACAGCTTTTGCTGTTCCAAAACCTAGAAAGCTGCCAGCCTAGACCATATTTTAAGGCATCACAGATCTAAAATCTGTTCCACATCTGTGATGTCTTATTGCCTTCTGAGATACCTCATTTCAGCCAAATTCTATAGCGGCATTGCATGTATTCTTCTCAGAGAAGAATGTATTATGACAAGCTTGTGAAAAATGTCTTTTCAGTTGAGATGCTACCTTAAAAGGCAGTGGAAACTGCTTACTGGCTCTTGGAACAGAGCTCATATCTTGAACAAAGACAAAGCACTTTAGAGAACATTTTAAATCAATATATCTTTACATTTACAAACACAGTTTATCTAAAAACATTTTGGTTTAATGCTATAGTTTGTTCACTGTAATAGAATATCGTTTAACAATATGACCACTTCAGCACATGTACATGTATTGACAGCACTTATACAGGGACCACAGCAATACTATGACAATATCTGCCTCTACAAATGGAAACACAAGAGAACAATAACAGCCGCAGCAAGGAAAAAAAGAACATTCTAGCTCTCCTTGAAATTAAACGAGTAAATCAAGTGAGACAAAACACACTTTTGAGTAATTAAAAACATTTTTTTCTATAAACCACTTGAAAAAATCTATAATTATGACTTCTAAAATGTGGTGAATCCCTTGGGTGGTTCCTCCACACGCAACCCTCTCTGGAGCTTTCTCATGTGGTGAGAGAAGAAAAGTCATCAGGGGTTAGGATGTGCAAAGTGCGCGTATAATTTGTGGCCTGTCGCCTGACTAATCAGTTTTTTAGTGATCCATTACTCTGCATTATTTATGCTAAGTAGCCATTCTGTTCAGGACCATTTATAATGAACATTACTCTAAAGATCTCTTAAATGCATTCGATAACACAAACACACACACACACACACATGCATCAGTAGATAACACACACACACATAATTCCACTTTAGTCCTGACATGCTTTCACAAACATGCACACATGTCAGTTTCAGAGGTTTTACACAGTAAGTCTGCATAAATCACTCAGCCTGAATATGTACTAGCATCACAAATAACCATCAAAATGTGTCTCAGGTCAGTGGAGGGACACAACAACATGCTTCAACAGACCGCCAGCAGCCACGCAACGCCACAAACAAACAATAAGGCTCATTTTCCCTTGCAGTGCCTCTTTTGATGAATCTGGGATGCACAGTTGTTAATCCCTATGAAATGAGCCCCAGAGCTGTGCCTTCCTCTTTAAAATGACCTTTCAGAATTTATCAAGCAGGTTACAGAGGATATCCAGATGCTTCCACCACATGTTGAGCTGCTCGCAGACATGTCACAGAGGATGTAGCACACATATCAGAGGCTACGGGTGATCGGTCCTACAAGTCACATACACATCTGAGACCGCATGAGCAACATATGCGCTCAAACACTCACACAGACATCAGAGACCCGGGGTGGAAACTCCACTAACACATACACACTCAGAGACCACGAGCAATGAACTGGACATCTCTCACACACATATAAACACTTCAGAGACCAAAGTGAATAGTTGTCCTCTCACTCACACATGCACTCTCACATTCAAATACATAGCCTACACATCAGAGACCATGACTGGACATCTGCACACTCTCTCACACACACACTTACAGCCTACTCAAGAAATGATAAGTGAAACCCTGATAAACTTAGATCCTGATACACCTGCTAAACTTGTTTCCTTTTTTTCAGACGCTATTTAGAACCTTTAACTTACAATATGGTTCAACAAATGTCAGTACATCACAAAAATAAAGAATTCTAGCAACAGAAAGAACAACTAAAGGTAAAAGGGACCACGTAACGATAAACACCACAGCACAAAATAGAAACAGACAAGAACAGCAGGAAAACTAAAGCTAAACTTGTTTCCTGCAACGCGTTTAAATGTACATAATCTATGTTGTCGATATAAAACAAATTATATTCACCTGAGTTGTCAAAGTGGGTTTGCAGTCTGTATTGATCATGTATTGCAAAACAATGGCAGAAATGTCTTTAGCGGGACGCTTAATTCAGATTCACAAACAAATGATTTCCCTGCTGAAAAAAACAATAACCACTATCACATCACAACATTACCATTTGTAATGGTTTTACTGGTTATAATGAGGCTTGTATTGGTTTAAATGGAAACTGTAATGGACCCTGTTGGTCTCTACTGGTAATTGGTCACTTTCTATCGGTGGCTTGTTAAAACCACTAAATCCTAATGGAATATGTCCCAAAACACACCAAAACCATTTTGCAGTGGTTTTAATGGTTAAAGGTTAGAGTTTGTTATGTTTGTAAAGTATTAGTAGTAAAACCATTAGATTTTCTGTGATGGTTTCTATTTTATTTTTTTTCAGTAGGGTCTTATGAGCCAGCACTTTTCTGTGAATCAAATGCTAGAAAACTGATCTATCAATACTAATGAATGACTCTTATGAGAGAGTTCTTTTCAGTGAATCAAAATTAGTTAACGTGAATAGTGTAGTTTGATTCGTGAATCAATGACTACTTTGAGATGGCTTTTTTTAATAAATCAAAATTAGACAAAGCAATTGGTGTCATCTGATTCGTGAATCAATGATTCTTATGAGACAGTTCTTCTCAGTGAATCAAAATTAGACAACAAGATTACTGTAGTCTGATTTGTGAATCAGTAACTCGTCTGAGACGGCTATTTTTAGTGAATCAAAATTAGATAAAGCAGTTAGTATATTCTGATTCATGAATCAATGACTCTTACGAGACGGCTTTTTAAGTGAATCAAATTTAGACAAAGCACGAATCAATGGCTCTTATGAGACAGTTCTTCTCAGTGAATCAAAATCAGACTGCACGATTAGTCGCTAATCAGTGACTCTTATGAGCTGGCTCTTTTTAGTGAATCGAAATTAGACAAAGTAATTAGTGTTGTCCAATTCACGAATCAATGACTCTTACGAGACAGCTTTTTTTAGTGAATCAAAATTAGACAACGTAATCAGTGTCGTCTGATTTGCAAATCAATGACTTATGAGACGGCTATTTTTGGTGAATCAAAATTAGACAAAGCAATTAGTGTTTTCTGATTCATGAATCAATGACTCTTATGAGATGGCTATTTTTAGTGAATCAAAATAAGAACGAAATTAGTGTCGCCTGATTCGCAAATCAACGATTATTATGAGGCGGCTCCTTTTAGTGAATCAAAATTATACAACGAAATATTCTGATTCGTAAATAAATGACTCTTAGGAGATGTCTTTTTTTAGTGAATCAAAATTAGACAATGCAATTAGTGTAGTCTGATTTACAATTCAGTGACTCTTATGAGACAGCTTTTTTTAGTAAATCAAAATTAGACAAAGCAATTAATGCATCTGATTCATGAATTAACAACTCTTATAAGACGGCTTTTATAGTGAATGAAAATGAGATAAAGCAATTCGTATAGTCTGATTTGCAAATGTATGGATGACTTTTATGAGACGGTTCTCTTTTCAGTGAATCACAATTAGACAAAGCAATTAGTGTCATTTGATTCACAAAGCAATGGTTCTTACGAGGCGGCTCTTTTTAGTGAATCAAAATTAGACAAAGCAATTAGTGTCGTCTGATTCACAAATCAATGACACTTATGATCCGGATCTTTGTGAATAAAAATCAGTTGTCTGAACATCATCCTTAATAATCATCATGTTTGCTAATGACCAAAGGTAAGGTGTAAATTTATTACACTTTTATTAACCCAGTCACAGAAATATGTAAACAATATGGTTTTGTTCTAAATCCAGCAGAAACTCCAGCACAGTCTGCATATTTCACTAATTTTATCAATCTATCAGTATATTAATATTAAAAACAGTTGTGCTTTTCAAGATTCTTTGATGATTAGAGAGTTCAAATGAACAGCATTTATTTGAAATAGAAATCTTTTGTAACATTATAAATGTCTTACTTCACTTTTGATCAATTCAATGTGTCCTTGCTGCATGAAGTATTCATTTCTAATATGTACTATAAACACACACACATATAGGATGAAGAGTAGTAAAAACTGCATTCATGTGAAAAGCTTTACACTTTGTTCTAATGAATGATGCTTGTGGATATAGGTGAAAAGACTTGCAATACACCAACTGGTTACAGCAGCAAAGAGAAAGTATGCAAAAGTAGGTGGAACCAGCAGCATCACAAGTAATCTAATGTACCCTAAAACCTGATGGTCACAGACCATACAGAACATATAAACCTGCAAAACATGTACTCTGTTTCCAACTATAAAGCACTCAAAATGCTCATAAACCAATCAAACAACCTGCCCCACTACTGCATTTAAACTCAAGTATGAGTATCTTCCATATGCAAAAGGCCTGCATGCACTCACACATACACTCACATTCGCATTAAGGATGCATAGGGCCAGTGGATATGCAAAAGCACAAAAAAGCACAATAATGAATAATGCAGTGAGCAGCAAAAACAGCTGACAGAGTTTAAGTGTGTGAGGGAGAAAGGACGATATCAGGATCGATAGAAAGAGAAAAGAAAGAAAGAAAGAAAGAAAGAAAGAAAGAAAGAAAGAAAGAAAGAAAGAAAGAAAGAAAGGGATTTTCAAAAACAATAATAAAATCATTCTACTAAAACAATGACACCATCTCACTGAATCCAACATTTCAACGCAAACTTCATAATGGAAAAAGAAAACTCTATCACAATCATCATTCATGAATAATCATCCATATTTTCACTTCAGCATTTGGACATTTGATGAAGATCTGTTCTGAGAGTATTCTAGAGAGTAACAATACACCTACACAAGCCAGTAGACTGATTCAGTCCAACTCATTGTGATTGTGTAATGTACACTTGTGCAGCAATTATACTTATACTTCAAATTAAAAGCAGTTATGATCTCCACTCATCAGTTTGCTGAAACTGTGACAATCAATCAGACATTTCAACACAAGCTGCATTCCTTACTGAACAAATTTATACTTTATGATGAAAAGGATTTGATAAAGACACTGTTCAGTCCTCTATAGGCTCTATTGAGAACCAATAGCCACACACCTACACAAGCCAGAAGACTGATTCAGTCCAGTTCCGTTAGGATTGTGTAATGTGTGCACATGTGCTTGAGGATACATAAGTCTGCTCTATTTGTGGTGAATTTGTACTAAAATAAAAGCAGTTATGATTTCCTGAAACTATACATCACTCTGATCTCCAATCCTTTCATAATGACAAACAGATTTAGTCCAAAAAGATAGATAGGGGTGTAAAGGTTCTCTGTAAAAAACCGAACCGTAACGCTCTCCAACCACAGTTCGGCATACAGTTGCACCACGGTTCAACTTGAATCTGACAATACATCTGTAATATGGTTTGTTAAAAATAACAACACATAAAGCAGAGTTCGGCTAATGTATGTTTCTGTCAATGGATATGCATTCTGCCTTTCTAATGCATTACAACAACAGTGATAAACAAAAGAAAAAAAAAATGTGGACAAACCAGTCACTCTTTGTAAACTTTGTTTTATGCTCGAATATGACCAGCCATTTATGCGGTCAACACCCGGGTGTTGATAGCGCACATGCGCAGGTGAGACATGAACAGCACATTGCTTACTGTGTTTAAACTAAACTCATTTAAGTCTTGCAGTTTAAACATTCATGAGCCAGAAGGCGCGAAAGAGAACTCGTGCACACAGTGAAAAGAAATCTGGTTCAGATCTCAGACAGCGAGCAAATATTGAGTTCTCTTTCAAGTCTTGTGCTTGAATGGACAAATGTATACAAAAAAGATGTCAACATGCCCGTCTTGATGAGGATCCTAGCGGACATAGACGGTTGAACCTACAGTATCAGTGTACTGGATCCGTGCATTGAACATGACAGCATTTTTTCAATGTTAATCAAACAACAAAAGACAAGGAAATCACTCACTGCTCTTGATTAGTAACTTTGTAACTTTAAAGGTCCATTGAAGTGCTTTAAAATTCTATGTGTTGATGTAATTTCATCTGAAACAGGACATATCAAGCAGCCCCGCCCCCTTTTTAAATTGCATTTTGTTTATATCACAGGCGTTGAACTTAGTAAAGCCACACATATGACAGTCACAATCTAATCCATATTGATTTAAATATAGCATTCTGTGTAGAATTTAAACAGGTTCGATATGTTTTGTGGTTTGCGCCTATTAACACATATGATCCGCTCCAAGCAATTCTGTCTATGGACCGGGGCAGACAGCGTGAATCTAGACTTCTTTTACCCCAATGGAAAGCATATATACACTATCTGAATCATTCCCTGTCCCCTGTATAGTGAACTACATGTCATTCACCCTTAAGAAAAAACTAATTCTGTAAACAAGTGACTGATTTTAGCTTCAACGTCTATTGATAGTGTAAGGGACGGGACACTTCAGATTCTAGAGAGCATTTGATTGGACGAAAAGTTTGATAAGAAGGAAAGAATGTGATGTGTGGCCAAGTATGGTGACCCATACTCGGAATTTGTGATCTGCAAATGAACCCATCTGCATTTAAGTTTTGAATGCTTATATCTTGTAAATGCGAATTTTGTCATTGTTTTGGAGCACATAGAGCTTATAGATAACATTAAGGCTAACATATTCATACTAAAAGACAAAAAACTTTAATAAGTATTCATCTTTAACTTATACAGTCAAATACGCAATGTTATTTTACATTTGATGTCTTTATTTAATTTCTGTACCTAAAAACTAATGTTAGACCTACCTAAAAAACCTAAAAAGCACAGTTTATTTGTGGCTTTGCTCTGTTGTATTTATTTGTGCTGTTGCTTGTAGTTAGCTTATTTGTTCTTATTTTCTTTAGTTTTATTTGACAGTATATAGTCCTTTTTCCCAAACATAGCACATACCGAACCATACCAAACGGGTGACTCTTAAACCGTGATACAAACCGAGTCATATGAACCGTTACACCCCTAAGATAGATAGATAGATAGATAGATAGATAGATAGATAGATAGATAGATAGATAGAAATTGCTATAGTTGATAAAATATCAGAACCCAGCATAAAATTCCGTTGGAGCTGAGATGAGGGGGGAGGTTCCTCAGTGCCCACGAGCTTAATAACGGCTCTGTGATTCCCTTGTAAATTGAAAACAGTGAAAACATGAGGGAGGAGCTGAGTGAGTCAAGAACGAACAGGGGGGGTTTCTTACCGTAAACGAAGTTGCTCCGAGCGGAGGTCGCGAGGAGCATCGTCAAGGCCGCGAGCGCCCTGAGAGCGGCCCGCTGGAATGCCGGGAATGTCATACTTTGACGCGCGCGCATCCCGCTCATCCGTCCAGCACGTTAAACCCAATAGTCCTATCGAGGCCCGGAGAAGTAAAGAAGCTCAGCGAAGCGCTGACTGGAAGAAATGACACACACATACACACTCATTAACAGACGGAGAGCGCCGATTGGTCGCACTGGTGCTGAGCACACACACTTCACTCACGCGCTGCCCCAGTGCTTCCATTGATCGTCTCGTGTCACTCTCTGTGTGTGATGTGACGCAGTGATCGAAAACATTCCCTTCGTCACTCAGTAACCCAGAAAACGACTCTGAATCGACGTAAAAGCGAGCGCATCCCTGACAAGAACTGAAATTTGTAGAGTGCTGACCCCGAAAGCCTCCCGGTAGCCGTTAACACCGCTCTCATTATTCTCCCGCTCGGAAGGTGCACCTGTCGCCCGTTGAGAATTCAGCGCGCAGCCTCACGCGACCGTGGCGACGCGCACACACTCACACAATAGTCCAGGTCGTTTGGCTGCCTATTCCTCTCTCTAAGTGCGCTTTTGTGAACTGTGCAAGTCATGGCGTTGCCTGCGGGGCGGGCAGGCGATCGCGCAGAGATGCTCTGTATTGTTGTGCAACTATAGAGGGAGGCAAGGACGGACAGTGGCTGTCAAACTATGTTTGCGTTTGTGTGTATGGGGATGTTCAGCGTGAGCACTGAAGCCTCGCCTCATCTCGACTGTTGGGATGAGGTGATGATACCTGCTGCAATTCTATGACACGCGACCCGAAACGGAGCCACCCGCGCCGCCTCCCTCACTCATCGGTTCTTTTCTCGCACTTCTCCTCTTAATTTCCCTCCCTCCCCCTCTCTGTCTCCCGCTGAGCACCAGTCCCGTCCTCACCCGCGCAACCGGGACGCCCCACCGAACCACGGAAAACAGTAGCAGGTGCACACAGTCCGAACGCGCTGAATGCAGAAGGAGCGGCAGGGATGCTGAGAGGGGAGGGGAAACGCGAGGGGGCAAAGCAACCATCAGCACATTAACAGTAAAGCCTAAGCACACTTTAACATCAGCCCCCTCTTAACACCTCCGAGCTCGTTGAACGGCTTCCTGGCCGGTGCGCCCGTCAGGAGAGGCGCGCACGGATGCAGGCGCATTCCAGAGCACGAGCGTGCCCCTATTTACAAACCTGACAGGTGTCTCCCCCCGCCAGGACGCCAACGACAATAATACCCCTGCGTGTCTGTGCGCTCAAAAGGAGGGCAGATTACAATACGCACCGTTATAAGCGCTCCTCCTCGTGATGCCCGTCGGCTCCGTCGGTTCTGGAGTGTTGGACCCCGTCTATGCCTGCTGGCGCTCACGCTAAGGTCCCAATGGATCTGTCTGTCTTGGTTCTCGTTCCGCCCTCCGCTGTCTTCTTGTTTTTCTTGCCTTTTCCTCTCTCCACGGCTACCGTTCACTGCAGCAAAACAGTCTGTCTGAAAGCACGGAGAAAGGGAGGGAGGCAGGGAGGGAGGGAGGGGGCAGGCGCACGGGGTGGAGGGGGGGAGGGGTGGGGATTTTAATACGATTTGGCCGTACCATTTGGATAACAGGGCTAGACCATACTGCCTGAGAGAGATTATTATTATTATTATTATTATTATTATTATTATTATTATTATTATTATTATTCCTGTTGTTGTTGTTGGTGATGATAATATTATGTCAGAAGTGCGTAAAGTTTCTATTTTAGAGTAATTTCGCGAAACTTATAACTTATGATGGCATTTATAGTTATTATAATAAGAGTTTGTTTATTCATTTATATTTTGACAAGGCATTAGACTAAAACAATAAATAATTATTTATTAACATAATTTATTATATTTGTATATGCAAATTTATTTTTTTAGTATCTTTGAAGTCTAAAATGAAAATTAAAAAAAATTCAAAATATGAGAAATTAATTTATCGAAATAAGTACAACGATACATTCAATTAGTTAATTTGCCTAATGTGTAGAAAACACACTAAATTGTCCAATTTCTATAACCAAGTAGAAAAATATGAATACTGGTAAATAAATAAATAAATAATCTAAACAGTTTATTTATTTCTATTTTTGACATTGGACTAAATAAAGAAAAAAAATCAAAATATGAGGAATTAATTTAGCAAAATAAGTAAATGCAAGCAATGTATTAAATTAGTTAATCTGCCTAATGTTTAGAAAACACACTAAACTGTGCAGTTTCTATAACCAATTAAAGAAGTGTGCATACTGGTAAATAGATTGAAACAGATGAATTAAATAGCATTTCTGTATCCACCTTTTTTCTTCAATGCAGAAGTAAGCCTATGGGTGAGATTTCCGGTTCATAATCCGCTATAGGGAAATAATGAGAAGAATAAAAACGTGCAGTAAACGGTAAACGTGCAGTTTTGCACTACAAACTAGTCTGTTCATAATTAAGATAATACATTAAAATAACATACTAAGACACACCAATGTGCAAAATCAAGCAGCAAAACCAGCTGTTTTGTACAGCTAAAAATAGCTGGAGGAGGATGAGACAGTAAGCCCGACCCATAAAATTTTATAAACATTTCCCGTTCTAACGGAAAATATTTATTTATTTATTTATTTATTCATTCATTCATTCATTCATTCATTCAAAAGCTTAGTTGTCATTAAAATAATGTCACAATGAATCTTAATGTTCCTGAAAATGTGTTTCTTAATCCAGATTTTTGGGGTGAAAAGTAAGCAGGACAATGTTTTCGTGAGGTTCCCCTTTATAAGCCTGGTGGCGGCGCGAGGTGTGGTCTCGTGAATAGAGTCCCCGCGCGAGCCGGGCTCTGGAGACCCCGCCGGCTGCTCGGGAGGCCCGTGTGCGAGGAGAGGAGGATGGGAGGAGGGAGGGGAGGGCGTTGCGACTCGCGAGAGGATTTAAGGATTAGTTCTGCACGCGGATTACTCGCTGTGCGGTGCGGGGGACGCACGGGGTTAAACATGGACGACTGCACGAGAGGCAGATACCCCGAGAGAGCAGCGACTCGGTCACCGTGGCGGTGGCTCAAGCAGCCAACCGGAGCCTCGGGGCGGGACACTTCCGGCCCAAATCACTACATACTTGTTTTTAATGTCAGCAGCCCACCGTCTGTCGGCGTTTATTCATTTCACGGGGTGAAATAACCGTGACACAGATTAGACAGTGGAAAATTAATCTCTTTATGCGGTAAATAAAAAGATACAGTATGTTTGGAGTGTTATCATCCCAGCTTGTGCACGCCCGTCAACACTCGCTTCATCACTGATACGGATGAGACAGTAGTTACATCTACCGGTCAGGAGACTGTACTGCGAGCATTCCGGTATTCCCAGAAAGCGCTCGGTTACATCATTCCACACAGAAGTAGTTCAGCCTATCGGCTTGAGAAAATATTCAGGCAACTGTATTCAGGCACTCTGCGAAGTGCGGTCCAGCGTGCCTTCAGTTTCTAGTGTTTGGCAACACAGCCCATGCCCATTTCATCATTTTATAGAGACGCTGACGTCATTCTCCGCAGAGCTGTGACAGTCCACGCGGTCGAGCGCGCTCGCCCGTGACCTGCGCAATTCTTTTTCTTCGACGTGCGAGTGTCCAGAAGCGCAGAAACCAACACCCTAGTTTCCGACCGGCCCAGGCGAGACAGGAAGAGAGGGATAATATGAACAGAACGTCTCAATTATCAGTTTAATGACTTGCTGAACATCTCAAATCAAATGCTGCATTAAAATGAGCCCTCATCTCTCTCTCTCTCTTCCTCTCTCTTTCTCTCACATAACCCAGCTTGCCTGTGGAGAGGAAAGAAAAAGAGGTAGCTAGATGAACAAGCCAGGATCACATATGAATGGCAAAATTGTAGATAGAATTTCAAAGCGGGATGATACTGGTGAAATTGCTTCGTGCGGATGGATGAGAGGATGAAAATGAGCTCGAAGTGGATAAATGAATGACTGAGAAACTCTCTAGTGAACAGTCACACTTTCGATTCAAATAAATGAATGACCGAGTGAAGGAGGGTTTCCTGGAAGAGGATTTCCTGTAGAGTTAGATCAGACAGTGCAGAGGTGAGATTCCTCTCTATCTCTATTCCATAATGACCAGGAAAAGCCAATCACACCGTTCGCTGGGAAATCAATAGGACACTGATGTCTCTCTCCATCTCTCTGGCAGGCTCTCATTCTTTCGCCACCATTCTTTCTCTCTCTCTCTCCCCAGTGCAATTCGGGATAATTCTCTTCACGTTGGGGAGACTTTATTGGCAAGACCATAGACAAGTATATTACAACTCAACTGATTTGAGAGGGCAAAGGGGACAAGAATGCATTGAAAAGAAAAATGGCCATTTTTACTGTTTTAGAAATGTGGGATAAAAACGTGAAAATCAAGAATACTGACTTTCTTTTTAATCAACTGTGGGGGGGAAACCTTATAAACCTATATCCACCTTTTCCTCAACGCAAAAGTAAGTCTGTGGGTGAGACTTCCGGTTCATTAGCATTTTGTTAATAGAAACCAGTGCACTACAAACCAGTGTGCTCATAATTAAGATAATACATTAAAATAATATGGTAAGACACACCAATTTGCAATATCAAGCAACAAAATGAGTTTTTTACAGCTAACAATAGCTGGACGCGGATGAGACCGGAAGCCAGACCCATAACATTTACACCCACTCTTATGTTAAGAAAAAGGTGAATAGAGGCTTTTAAAATAGTAACAGTGCTGTACTAGCATGAGTACAGAAGGGTTTATCCACAAAAAGGCAATATTCTGTAAATTGCATCTCCTACATAATATGCATAATATTGCATCCCCCCAAAAAAGCTATTTTACTGTGTTATAAATCTAGGATATAGGCACTTAAAAAATCGAGAATACTATGTATTGCAAGTTACCAAACCATTGAATAATTAATTGTGGATGAAAACTCCCAGAGCCATAAATTAGGCTTTTTACATCTTTAAGATTATAATAAATTAAAGTTTTATTTTTGTTTTTGTAACGAACGCTTTATTGCTAGCCATACATGGATTCATTCACAAAAATGTAATATACATTGCATCTTCTGCGACGGATGAGCATCACAAAATCTATTTATCCATTAAAAAAGCCATCATCCCGCGATGGCGTCATTACCGACTCATCTCTGCCGGGACTCGAACCCGGAGCCTCTGGATTAGAAGTCCAGCGCGCTATTCCATTGCGCCACAGAGACTGAGCCACATGATGCAGCGTAAAGCGAGGTCATATTCTGCATCAATACCGCATCCCGCAGCATCAGGACCAGTGCTGTTCGTGCTGCAAATGCGTCATGTCCCGCTAGGGGGCGCGCGTGCGACTCCACCGTCTTGACGTCGTGCGTCAATGGCGGACAGCCGCCCTCAGCATCCGAAAGCGAAATAATCATGGTTTATTTTGATTACTACTTGAAAACGACAATCATCCTGAAATCTCGGAAACTCTATAAAGCTGCTATGTTATTTAAATTACTACCAAAGCTCAAACACAGCTAATTATTTCGCGAGGTTTACTTTTAATAAGCAGTATTCTGGACAGAACAAACAAAAACCATAAGAGAAATAAATAACATTACCTGGAAGCCTCGTTTTGTGCATCATGCCTGTAATTTAGCCTATGTATCATCGTGTTTCAGTAGTAGGTTAATTATTTGTTTGTTGTAAAATTAGCCCATTATGAAATAACCCGCCCGTCGCTTTATAAGCTCTTGAAGATAACCATATATTCGTAAAATATAAAAGCAGCTATTTTCGTGCATAAAGGCGGCCCATTTAGAGTGAAAACAGTAAACGTGATATTATAAAGGCGGTAAACTGGTTTGTATACTGTCAAAAATGGAAAAAAGGAAACTACTTACTCTCTATTAAATTAACATTGGATTCTCTTCACCATTAGAGTACTGCTGAATGTATAAATCTGAGGTGAAACGTTTTCAATTCAATTTGTTCAGCATTTTCACAATAAATATTATTACAAAGGCGCTTTGCAGAGAATAGTGCCATACAACCTCCAGGAGATAAACAGTGGAAAAAAGAAATTCTGTAATTCATAGCTTTTTTCACAAAATAGAGAAAGAGAGAAAATGTGCTTTTTTTTATTTGTAACCTTTTAAATCCTATGGCAATTAATCTGATGATTTAAATGTGTTATTAAAACTAATGTTTTAAAGGGAACCCTGGGTATTATGGCATGTATGGCTTAATATAACGTAAATTATGTTTCTTACTGAAAGATTTACGTTATTTTGAAAATCCACATGGTTTTGTACATATTTTGAACTATAGGGGCGCCATGATGAAGTGAAATGGTTGTGCTCATTGAGCCACTTGTGCTACTTTTTGCTATTTTTACCGCAACACAATTCACAGTTCACAATACTGATACGATGAAAGCTATTGAAAGAGCTTATAGGTGGCAATGGATGAAAGTGTAGGCTTAAACCAAATGTTGCACCATCGATTTTCCCCAAAGGAGTCTAAACGCTCCAGATATCGATATGTAAGTTTTATTCGTCCACAGTCTTATCATTCTTTGCTTCTCTTCTTATCGCTAAGAAAAGCAGTTAAGGCTTACGCCACTTTGTTGCCCTTCGACTGAAAATTACAACCAAAAGCCACACAATGTGGCATTGTATCAGTATTTTATTTTCCAGTAAAATTAGCAACAGGTAGCGGCAGTGGCTCACTGAGCGCAGCCATTTCACGTCATTGAAATAATGGCACCCCCCATAGTCCAAAATATGTATAAAACGATATGGATTTTTGAAGTCTTTCATAGGCTTTCTGCTACGTATTTCAGTAAAAGACGTAATTTACGTTATATTAAGCCATACAAGTATTGATACCCAGGGTTCCCTTTAATTTAATGACTTGGATAGTCCAAAAATATATTTTGCTAAAATATTTAATGTTTTTAGAGGACCCCTGGGGTCCCTAGGTCTCAGTTTGAAAACCTCTTCCCTAACCACATAAACCAACCTGATGCAATACTGAAATTGAAACATGATTTGTTAATGCTTGACCACAAGAAGTGGAAGGACATGCCTTTTAGTTTCACATGCAGATAAATATATTATCTCCTGATTTATTTATTTATTTATTTATTTATTTATTTAGTGAAGAGGAAGAGAAGTCATGAGAGATCAGGTGCTTTAGGACTCCAGGATGGAGTTTTTCAATAAACATTCAGTGTAGTGATTGCATGTAGTCTGTAATCCAAACCAATCCATTTTGCGACATTACCATTTAAATGAAAAAAGCCCACAGCTATCCTTGACATTATCATTCAGGTGAACAAGATTCGAAGAGAATAATTTAACCTGTGCAGCCAGACTTCAACATTTGGGTTTATTTAAAATACTAACAAGATTCTAATCACGCTCTCTTATTAGGGGTCACTACGAAACATCAGCATTATCATCATTATATGCATCGTCTTAAAACAATATCATTATAGCATTGTGTGATTCACACTATGATCTTCACCTCTTCATATCATAATTAAGTCATGCTGAGAGGAAATCACACAGCTATATTTGTCATATATTGTCTAGAGTCTTGAGGTGAAATTGGCGAAAGACTTTGCTACCCAAAGTGTTTTTGTTTACCCCAAAACTGAAGTGAAATCAAGCACAAATCAACATTTTTGAAAATACTGCAATAAAAAAGGCAAATGCGCAGCCCACTCCTCAAATTTCCATATGATTGCTGTAAAGTTCATTTTAAATGCCAAGTTAAGTGCTGTGCCCCTCTTTTTCGGTTTACCAATGTGCAAGACATTTAGAAATTAAAAAACACTGAGGATCTTTTTGGGTTGATATACATTTTTTATTATATTAATGAATCTGGTCCATATAGACCACTTCTAAGACAGATAAACAAAAGAACACCACTTTCTCCAAGCTCACGTCTTCTTCATTTGTGCGTCTCACCCGGTCCTCTCATGTCTATTGATTTACATGGCAGCAAGACTTATCGATGTGAGAACAGTAAGGGCAAGGACAATGTAGCCAGAACGATAGACTTCAGGAATCTTAAAACCCTTTCCAAGATCCCACGCCTGAAAGAAAGAGAAAAAGAGAGAAATGCATTAAAGTGTGATCATTATTTTTGGGTATAATATATATATATATAAATTACATGATATGCCGAATAAAAAAAAATCAAAGTAATATCAGTATTTGCTGAAAACAGTCAAATAAAACGATAATTCATTATTCTGGCAGATGAGGAAAGTGTTAAACAGACATTAAAAAATTAACATTAACACTACCGTTCAAAAGTTTGGGGTTTCTCTTATGCTCAACTAGGCTGCATTTATTTGATAAAAACAGGAATATTATTAATATTTAAAATAACTATTTTCTGTTTTAATATATTTTGAAATGTAATTTATTCTTATGATGCAAAGCTGAATTTTCAGCATCATTACTCCATTCTTCAGTGTCACATGATCCTTCAGAAATCATTCTAATATGCTGATTATTATTATTATCAATGTTAAAAACAGCTTTAGTGCTTATAATTTTAATGGAAACTGATAATTTTTTTAGGATTCTTTGATGAATAGAAAATTCAAAAGAACAGTATTTATTGGTAAAAGCAAAATCTCTTTAACATTATAAATGTCCTTACTGTTGCTTTTGATCCATTTAATACATCCTTGCTAAATAAAAATATTCATTTCTTGTAAAAAAAAATAAATAATAATAAATAAAAAAAACAAACAAACATCAAACTATTAAACCATAGTGTTCCTAATTTCATACTTTGATCACATATTTGGTCACATACAGCTGGTTACACTGTCATGCATCATTATCACAGCAGGAGTGAGTCTGAATATACTTCATCTATTATTTATATATGTGTGTACCAGATGACGGACGCCGTTGAAAGTGTGGTAAACCACTGGGAAAGCCAGAGCAAATTTGCTGAAAGCAAGAAAATGGGGCCCAAAGGTCATGGAGTGAATCAGATCAAGGTAATATGGGTAACTCTCAGGTAACACCAACGCAGCAAGTGCAAACGCAGAGATTCCTAAGACCACAAAAAAAAAAATATATATATTAGGTTTACATTTAATATTAGGTTATTTAATATTAACACGCAACCATGTAGTCAGGAACACCAAAGATGATAACTATAATGATAACTATGAAGTTATAGTCCACATCACAGCTATGTGATGGAGAGACATTGTTGGAAAACATTCAGAACTTTTTTCTTTCAGCTGATGAATGAAAAAAAAAACACTGATAGCTAATTAGAATCCATCTGACTTTGAATCCATCTGACTTTGAAGTGCTCAAACATTTACAAGATAAGTTCACTTCCAGAATAAAAATTTCCTGATAATTTACTCATCCCCATGTCATCCCAGATGTTCATGTCTTTCCTTTGTTAGCCGAAAAGAAATTAAGGTTTTTGAGGAAAACATTCCAGGATTTTACTCCATATAGTGGACTTCAATGGGAGCCAACAGGTTGACAGTCCAAATTGCAGTATCAATGCAGCTTGAAAGGGCTCTACACGATCCCAGACGAGGAATAACAGTCTTATCTAGCGCAACAAATGGTAATTTTCTAAAAAATAAAAATGTATATAGTTTTTAAGCACAAATGCTCGCCTTGCAATGGCTCTGCGATGTGTGACTTCACACGTAATGTAGTCACATTGGAACGTTTGCTTTGCAAACACAGAGTTGGTTCTTCCAAGAGCTAGTCCAAGATGAGCATTTGTGGTTAAAAAGTACATAAATTTTAATAGTTTTTAGAAAATGACAAATCATTTTGTTGATAAGACATTCTTCCTGGGGATCGTTGGGATCGTGTAGAGCCCTTCGAAGCTGCATTGAAACTGCAATTTGCATCTTCAACCCATTGGCTCCCATTGAAGTACACTATATGGAGAAAAACCTGGAATGTTTTCCTCAAAAACCTTAATTTCTTTTTGACTGAAGGAAGAAAAAACGACATGAACAAGACATGATTTTGGATGACACAGGGGTGAGTACATAATGATGAAATTTTTATTTTGGAAGTGAACTAATCCTTTAAAACAGCAGATGACATAATGTGTATGCTTATAATAAGCAGAACATTATCACGCATTGATGTGGATGCTAATATAGTTATCATTATATAGTTGTCATTTTGTGGTTCTTTAAACGCATTACTGAAAGCAAACAATTAATGTTAGCTACCTGAACTTAGTCCTACGCCTGTTCCTCTGTGTGAGATGGACATCATCATGGGGATAGACCACCTGAAAACATCAAAGCCATTAATTCAGTGTCTTTTTTAGACAGTTACATTCCATTCAAAACTCACCACATTTTTTAAAAAAGCAACATACTCACACATATAGTCAAACCAAAATGTATTCAGACACCGGCTTCAACATTTCTCACATTATCAGTTTATTCACTACAGTTTAGAAAATGGTAATAAAATATAACAAGAATTCGAGAGTTAAACTGTGTCAGAACAAATTCATCTTGATAATCACAAATTAATTACAGTCAAACCAACATTTTATCAAACGCGTTCAGAATTTCTCACATTATCAGTTTACTCGCTATAGTTTAGAAATTGCTCGAAACTCGAAAGTTAAACTGTGTCAGAACTAATTCATTTTGATAATGTCAGATAACTAGAAATGTATGTAACAAAACATGGTCAAATCAATTTTTTGGTCCCAAATTTTACTGGTAGTTCACTGTATGAAGAATTTTTGGGTATGATGTGTCACAGTTTATTTTATTTTGCTGTCCTCACTTACATAAATGAACTACAGTGTTTTGCACCCACTAATAAAAAATATCAAAAATTATACCTGGGGTCTGAATAATTTTTGGTTTGACTGTATAATCCTGTAAATTGTATGCCAAAAAGCAGATGTGTCAACACTCACTTGTAGATGCTTATATGTGGTGAGACAGGTCGGTTAAGTCTTGTGTTTTTTGCCCAAAACTTGTTCATTTCCTCTTTTGCTGTAGTTCCCATAGGAACAGCACTGAAAAAGGAACAAAATAAGCTTTATACATTATTATCAATTCTTTATTTCAAAATGTGTTAGGAAAACACAAAAATACTCACTGTCTATAGAGTACGCCAAACTGCGACCGTGATGAACATAGACCCTGCCGGGCCACCGTCCTTTAACACAGAGAAACCCCATATTTCAGAACCATGCAAAATACATATGCAAGTATAAAACTAACACATTTAAAGTGACAGTTCACCCAAAAGTGAAAATTCTGGGTCTGGGAACATTTCAGTTACATTGCGGTCTATGGAGGGTCAGAAAGCTTTCGGATTTCATCAGGAATATCTTAATTTGTGTTCCAATGATAAACGAAGGTCTTATGTAATTGGAACGACATGAGGGTGAATGCAAATGCACATTTGCACAGTTAAAACCTGTAAATTCTGTTCATTATAAATATCCCAACTCTAGCCTTTAACTTGTCAGGTTGTACAGGACCTTACGGTAATATGGTCTTGGAAGAAAAAAAGAGAAAAAAAAAAAAAAAAAAAAAAAAAAAAAACCTTTAAACACAACGGCACAGTCCTGGCATATGATATGAAGATTGTTTGATTCAAATCACCTAACAGGATATAAGTAACGTCTATTATGGTTAATCATATAAATCTCAGCAATCTGCTAATGGCAGTCATGACAAACTGTCTGGTCCAGTGCATGTGATACGAGCTCAGACATATAAACATTACAAACAAAGCGACACACAACATACTACTCGAGTTATTGAATTATCATAACTGATTTGATGTACAGATTCTAGTGACCTAACAACCTGAAAGACAGTAGGAACGAACACAGCAAAGTAAGATTACTAATATTATTTTAAAAGCAACTTGACGTTGAAAGAAATGTAAATGGACTGAGAATTAAAAATACACAAAACAAAATAATATACATGCTATGACAGATCAAAGTGCACTTGTTAGATATAGAATACGTTAACAACATCAGCAAACCCTTAATATACACGACAATCAAAAGGCCAACTAATATGACTTCAAAATGCTCGTCACAACGATTAAATTAATCTTTAACAAAAGAAAAAGCAAAACTATCACACTTTAAAAAGAACATGTTCGTACTGACCTTAGAAGCAACGCCATGTTTTTGAGCTGGAGTGTTCGGACGTGACGCAGCAGGATGTTATGTCACAAAAGAGGTCACAGACCGCCGCCATTTTGGTGAGGTCACTGTATAGTCGCTTATGTAAATTCATTTTTATAGTCGGTTTAAATAATAATAGTCGAAAAGAAATGTATATTCAGCCATTCAGATTCGTTTTTATTTCATCATCTTTTTCACAGTTTAGGTTGCACAGTGAATTAAGTTAGAAAACACGTCAAGTTCAACATCGCAAAAGTCCAACTACAGATATTCACGCAAATTTTTTTTTTTTGTTGATTTTTATTTTTATATTTCTTACAAGTATTTAAATAGAATAACAGAATTATGCTCAGTAATATTAAAACGCAATTCTAATGAATTTGCATTAAACTAGTACAAACAAAAGCTTGCAATATAGGCTGTTTGTACAGTACATAAACACCAATTGCAAATAAACACAAGTGAAAACTCTAAAAGAAAGCTTATTTCCAGCCTAAATGTTATAAATTCACAGCAAAATCAATTCAGTAGAAATGTAATGATCCTGAAAACCTATTCTGCTATTAAATCATTAACTTATTGAGGATAATGATATTCAGGATACATCATGTAAACAAATTATGCCCAGTGGATGTACATACTCATACTCACACACACACACATTCGTTCTTACATGATAAATGTCCATGATTGTCTGATTCGTCATTTGTCTCATTACCTTTCTTCATATCTTTTACAAACAGACACACACACGAGCACTCATGCACAGAGATTGCATATTCGTGTTAATAGTAGGTCTCTTTTTCCACCCAGCCTGCAAATGAAAGACAGAGAGAGCAAAATTAATTAACTGAATTAAAAAGATATATGCAGGATAAAGCTCTATTCACATGGATTCAATTACTAGGCTCTACAGATTCTCTGTAATATTGCTGTATTGTTTCCTGTACCTTGAATTTTAATAGTACTTTTGGAAAACTTTAGCTGCACCATATAAATTCAATATGCACCAGTTCAAATACCAAGGTGTTATTTATAAAGGAGTTTTTATTTACCATTTATACTTACAGAAAACATAAACAGTACAGTTAAATAAAACTGAAACTAAACTTGTTCATGAATCCCTCTTTTGTCCTTAACAAAAGTTCTTTAGAAATCCTTCTGGTCCCACAGATTCTTTGGTTTTTCAGCATTTTTGTGTATTTGAACCCTTTTTAACAGTGACTGTATGATTTTGAGATCCATTTTTTTCAACAGAGGGACTCATATGCAACTATTACAGAAGGTTCAAACGCTCACTGATGCTTCAGAAAGAAACACGATGCATTAAGAGCCGGGGGTGAAAACTTTTGAACAGAATGAAGATGCATATATTTTTCTTATTTTTCCTAAATATCATATTTTTTTTCATTTAGCACTGCCCTTCAGAAGCTACAGAAGATACTTAATGTTTCCCAGAAGACAAAATAAGTTAAATTTACCCTGATCTTCAAATTCAAAAAGTTTTCACCCTCCGCGTCTTAATGCATCTTGTTTTTTTTCTGAAGCATCAGTAAGCATTTGAACCTTCTGTAATAGTTGCATATTAGTCCCTCAGTTGAAAAAATGGATCTCAAAATCACACAGTCATTGCTGGAAAGGGTTCAAATACACAAAAATGCTGAAAAACCAAAGAATTTGTGGGACCTGAAGGATTTTTCTGAAGAACAGCGGGCAGTTTAACTGTTCAGGACAAACAAGGAACTCATGAAAAACTATCACTAACTTTTGAACCGAGTCATTTTTATAAATTCAGCGATTATTTTCTCTTGTGGACT
This sequence comes from Cirrhinus mrigala, assembly GCA_036247105.1. Taxonomy (NCBI): domain Eukaryota; kingdom Metazoa; phylum Chordata; class Actinopteri; order Cypriniformes; family Cyprinidae; genus Cirrhinus; species Cirrhinus mrigala. The sequence continues at coordinate 31,873,924 of CM070008.1, forward strand.
ATATGTAAACGTCTTTTATGTGAAATATCTTATTCAGGTCAGTACTAAATAAAAAATAACATGCATTTTGTATCTCCTTATTTTGGTAAAATAATTAGAATAATTTAATTTATAATTAAACAGAAGATGACTTAAAATAACACTGCTCAGAATGTTCTTTGTAAACATCTTTGCTCACCTCCTGGATTCCTGCGTAGGATTAATTTACGGATCTCGTCATACACAAAGATTAGCAAACTGTACGGGAAAGCACAGAACCACCACATAATCCTGTAAAAGGAATAAGAAAATAAGAAAGGAAAAGGTGAGGACAGGAGGAGCAAAGAACATAAGCTCTTCTAAGGAGCGGAAATGTGTGTGTGTGTCCCTTACTTGAGTGGGTACATCCTCAGGGCAATGTCCATACCGGGGCAGTAGGACAGGAAGGCTGCCAGAGCCGTCTCAGTAAACAGTCCGAAAATGAGAATCCTATTCCTGTAAGCGCACAGGTTAGGGAATAGCCTTTAACAGAGACGTATGCAAATATCACACTCTTGAATGCACTCACAAACACACACACACACATATACTGACTTCATGCCCTGTTGGAAGACGGAGTTCCTACGTGTCTTGCAGATGATGAGGTCGGCCCACTGCACCACCACAATGCTGACGAAGAACGAGGTGTGACAGGTGAACTCGATGATCTTACGCTGCTCGTAGGTCTGAAACATACATATTTAAACAGATACAGAATGAAACACAAACATTTTAAAAATAGCAAACATTCTGCACACATGTTCTGTAATTGTTGTGAACACAAAATAGTGCTGTCAAAATTAGCATGTTAACGCAGGTGATTAATTTTTCCAGTTTAACGGTGTTAAAAATATTTAACGCAGATAACACGGGCTTGGCTAAGGCTGTCCACCCCACTCACAACTGTTGCTTCTGCCTCTTTTTTTTTATGACCACATTAAACAGGAGGCTTATCAGATGCACATTCTACTTCGCCTCAGCACAAGACACTAGTCAAACAAGTGTGGAAACGGTACAGGTGACGAAGAGCTTCCGTAGATCAACAGTGAACTGCGGCATAAGATGTTGTCAGGCCACATGTGACCCTGGACCACAAAACCAGTCTTAAGTCACTGGGGTATATTTGTAGCAATACCCAAAAATACCTTGTATGGGTCAAAATGATTTTTCTTTTATGCCAAAAATCATTAGGATATTAAAGAAACACTCCACTTTTTTTTGAAAATAGGTTCATTTTCCAACTCCCCTGGAGTTATACAGATGTGTTTTACCATCTCATTCCGGCGTCAACTCTGCCGGCTGCAACTCTCTGCATCTATACAAACCTAGTGCCGGTCACTTTCAGGCGCTGCGTAATATCATTGCGCCTGCTGCACCCATGGTACGGCAGCAAAATTCCTTGATTATTACGCCGGAATGAGAGTACAGTTCCTAGCCATATCGGCCTATAAAATCGCAACTTTTCATTTTCCGCCAGTCTTAGTACACGATGCAACTACAGAAGAGTCAAGTTTTAAACAGGAAAAACATTGAAACTCTTTAGTCATTTTATAGTGAGATGCTAATGGTCTAATCGGATTCAATGATTTATGCTAAGCTATGCTAAAAGTGCTACCGCCAGACCGGGCGATCGGCTGAATGGATTCAAAAACGGTAAAACACATCTGTATTTGGAGTTGGAAAATGAGCCTATTTCAAAAAAAAGTGGAGTGTTCCTTTAAGTAAAGATCATGTTCCATGAAGATATTTTGTACCCACTGTAAATATATCAAAACTTAATTTTTGATTAGTAATATGCATTATTAAGAATTCATTTGGACAACTTTAAAGGCTATTTTCTCTATATTTAGATTTTTTTGCACCCTCAGATTCCATATATTCAAACAGTTGTATCTCTGCCAAATATTGTCCTATTCTAACAAAACATACATCCATGGAAAGCTTACTGGCTTTCAGATGATGTATAAATCCCAGTTTTGAAAAATCAACCCTTATGAATGGTTTTGTGGTCCAGGGTCACATATGTCAGTAAAAACAAATTTACCTGTCCTATCAGCTGTTATACTGTGCTCATAGAACGTGCTCTTCAACTGCATGCACAAATACGGCAACATGCACTGTAGCTTGTGTCATTTCATATCAAAAGGAGTAGTTCACTTCCAGAAAAAAAATGTATGGATAATTTACATCTTGAATGACAAGGGGGTGCCTTGTCATTCAAGATGTTCATGTCTTTCTTTGTTCAGTCGATAAGAAATGATGTTTCTTGAGGAAAACATTTCAGGAATGTTCTCTATATAGTGGACTTCAATGGTGCCCCCAAGTTTGAACTTCCAAAATGCAGTTTAAATGCAGTTTCAAAGGGCTCTAAATGATTCCAGCCAAAGAAGAAGAGTCATATCTAGCAAAACGATCGGTCATTTGCGAAAACAAATTGACAATTTATATATTTTTTTAACCTCAAACGCTCGTCTTGTCTAGTTCTGCGTGAACTCTTCTTTTCTGGTTCAAGACAGTTAGGGTATGTCGAAAAACTTCCATCTTGTTTTCTTCCCCAACTTTAAAATCACCCTTCATCACTGCAGAAATACCAACCCAGTGTTTACAAAGTGAAAATGCAAAAAAGATCAAACGCCGTTTACAAAAAAAGGTAAAACAGTGATGTAGGACGAAGTTGAAGTTGAAGAAAAAAACAAAGCAGGAGTTTTTCAACATACCCTAACTGTATTGAGGCTGATTACAAAGACTATGCATGCACATTGCAGAGATAAGACAAGACGACCATTTGAGGTTAAAGAGTATATAAATTGTCAGTTTGTTTCAAAAATGACCGATCGTTTCACTAGATAAGACCCTTCTTTCTTGGCTGAGATCATTTAGAGCCCTTTAAAGCTGCATTTAAACTGTATTTTGGAAGTTTAAACTTGGGGGCACTATTGAAGTCCACTGTATGGAGAGAAATCCTGAAATGTTTTCCTCAAGAAACGTAATTTCTTTACGGCTTGTCATCTTGGATGACAAGTGGGTGAGTACATTATCTGTAAATTTTTGTTCTGGAAGTGAACTAATCCTTTAAAGCGAATAAAACTACGAGTATGCGTGTCAGATCCGCCTTACGTTCTTAGTAATAGAAGCCAAAATAAGCTAATAACCCAGCTGCTGTGATGTCTGTTAATCAAAGAACAAAAAAAAGGGAATCAGTGACTTTAAGGATTTATCTATATTTAATGAAGTATTTAGTGTTTGATAACTTTATTCAATTTCTGTATAATCCTACTTGCTGAAGGGCACAGGTAAATAATGGGTTTATGTGAAGATAGCTTTAAGTTCACTTATATTAGTCGTTATATTTAGGTCTAATAAATGTTAAAATGAATAGCTCTCAATTACACTGCAATGTTAAATGGCTCAAGTCAATAATTAAATATTAGGTGGAAAAAAATCCTAGAGACATCAGTAATATTGGTGTCAGTGATACTCATCTTCAGTCATAAAAAGATGCAATTAAACAAATATTAAAATATACTGTCTTTATGTTGTTTCTACATTAATTTGAAGATTGAAAGTATTGCAATATGAAAGTATATTTACAAACTTCCATGTTAGGTGGGACTACTCGTGATTAATTTCAGAAAACGTGATTAATTAGTTAATTTTTTTAAGCGACTGACAATACTAGTTAAAAACTAGTTACAAATAAAAAAAAATTAATTTTGGTACAAATATGTAAAAAAAAAAAAAAATTATATATATATATATATATATATATATATGTCAACTTTACATAACTAAAATCAATGTCAAAATTAATTCCATGATTAATTACCCTTACATTACAGTTAATTACATTACAGTTCTTTTCAATTGAAATAATACATTACAATATTACTGTTTTTGTGGTGATTTAAAAAAAATAAATGGTGAACATGAGAGCCTTGGTGAACATAAGAGGTGTCTTTCAAAAATATTTTGTGTGTGTGTCTGTGTGTGTGTGTGTGTGTGTGTGCGTGTGTGTTTACCCATTGCTGCCCATAGGCGTCCTCCAGGTCATTAACTGCACGATCGTCCCAATCCAGTCGAATTCCAAGCAGCGTTTGAGGCAGAAAGCCATTCTCAGCCATGATCACAAAATAGGTAAAGAATCCTCCCAGCGCCTGGATCATACCTATACACAAAATACATATGCACAGATAAACACATGTAATTGCTTTTATCCCTGCAGAGCATGAAAAGCTATTTTATTCACAATATTAATCAGAAGCATGATCCCTATTCACCACCATGAGATTTCTAAAGTGGTTTTTCATTGACACTTACTGTACAGTGCAAAATCTATTTATTTCTTTGAAAAATAAGTTGCATCATTACTGAAGATAAAAAGAAGTACATACCACATAAAAAACCAACACTATCTCATATTACACACATAAAATGAAGTATTAAGTAGTTAATAACAGTCCCCCCTTTCATCATGTCTTATCTTGCCCAGGGCAACAAGTGAACCTAGCGACCCATCAAAAACTAAGCACACGATGCCTCTGATGTTCATTTGTTTGCACAAAGAGCTTCTTCACAGACCACAAAGTTTACAAGAATTAAACTATAAAGGGCATGTGTGTGTGTTCGCTGCTATCTGCGTGCAAGTGCATTTGAGGCTGACCGATCTGTCCGTAAGCCATGCTGATGAGCCTCTCATTCACCAGCTTGTCAGTTTTGGGGTTTCGGGGCTGACGCTTCATAATGTCACTCTCTGCCGACTCGTACGCTAGAGAGATCGCAGGAACCTGAGAGAGAGAGAGAATGATGACAGTGATGACAGAGATGCTCATATGTGTGTGTGTGAAATGGTCTGGTGTCTGGGGCCCGAGGGCAGTATCACACTTGACAGGAATTGGAAGTAAGACTGAATGCGCACAAGTGTGAGTGTGTATAACACACCATGTCAGTTCCAAGGTCAATGCAGAGGATGGTGACGGTGCCCAGAGGCAGCGGCACACTGGCGATGATGAAGAGAAGGAAGGGTGTGATCTCTGGGATGTTACTGGTCAGAGTGTAAGCAATCGACTTCTTCAGGTTATCAAAGATCAGACGACCTAAAACACACACACACACACACACATATATATATGTTTTATTATGTATAAATCAGTCAGGCCAATACATTTAGAAATCGTAATGCTTCATTTCTTTTGTCCTAATACTTAATATTCCTTCTATGTCTTACCCTCTTCCACCCCCGTAACAATTGAGGCAAAGTTGTCGTCCAGCAGGATCATGTCAGCAGCTTGCTTGGAGACGTCTGAGCCAGCGATTCCCATGGCAACGCCAATGTCAGCCTTCTTCAGAGCAGGGGAGTCATTCACCCCATCACCTGTCACTGCCACTATGGCACCCTGCAGCCAGAGCCAGCCAATCAGAATCAGAGTCAAAGACTAGTCAGCCAGCCAGAATCAGCGAAAGAGCTTTCAGGCATTCATAAAATCAAAGTCAGAGTCAAAAAGTGGGTAAGATTTTTCATGTCTTTGAAAAAAAGTCTCTTATGCTTACCAATGATGCATTTATTTGATCAAAAATACAGTAAAAACTGTGCAATATTATCATTTAAAATAACTGTTTTCTGTTTAAATATTTCTATTTTAAGATGTCATTTATTCCTCTGATGCAAAGCTGAATTTCAGCATTGTTACTCCATTCTTCAATGCCACATGATCCTTCAGAAATCATTCTAATATGCTGATTTGTAGCTCAAGAAACATTTTGAAAACAGTTGTGTTGCTTAATATTTTTGTGGAGATCTTGGAAACATCTTCACAACATTTATAAAACATCTTCAAAACATTTATGTAACATTTGTTTCATAAAGAAGAAAGCCAGTCATACAGATTTGGAACGACATGAGGATGAGCAAAGAAATACAGAACGTTCATTTTTGGGTGAGGAAAGTGTGGAAAAGGTTTGGTAATTTTTGAAATTTTAAACTTAATTCATCCATAGTTACTGATCCTTAATCATAATAGGTGCATTGATGTACATGCCAAATGCCAATAAATTATGTGCCCATTTTTTATGTTGTATTTGTGTATTTTTATTTATGTTGATCCATTTTTTCCATGGTTCTTTGATGAATAGAGAGTTTAAAAGAACAGCAATTGAAATAGAAATCTTTTGTAACATTAAAAATGTCAGTTTTGATCAACTTAATGCATCCTTACTGAATAAAAGTATTAATTTCCTTTTAAAAAATGTTGTTTAATCCCAGTTTATGGAAAGCACGTTTCCGCCACTGAATAAAAAATTTAAAAAGGTTATTATGACTTTTTATCTCACAATTTTTTCTCAGAATTGTGTAATACAAACTCCCAATTCTGACTTTCTTTCTAAAAATTGTGATATAAACTCGCAAATGCAAGTTATAAAGTCAGAACTGCATGATATAAACTCGTTTATGTCTCGCAATTCTGACTTTATAACTCGCAATTGCGAGTTTATATTCCACAGTTGCAAGTTTATATCTCACAATTCTGACTTTATAACTCAAAATTACCAGTTTATATCACGTAATTCTGACTTCAAAAACAATTGCTAGAAAAAGTAAGAATTCTGAGATAAAAAGTTGCAATTACCTTTCTTCTCAGAATTGCGACTTTATTTAATCGCTTTATTTAATTAATTGCGAGTTTATGACTTGCAATTCTGACTTCATAATTCAGAATTCAAATTCGAGAATCGAGTTCATATCATGCAATTCTATAAAAAAGTCAGATTCATATCTTGCAATTGCGAATTAATTTCACGCAATTTTGAGGAATATGCAAGTTCATATCTCACAATTCTGGTTTGTGAGATAAATTCTGGTTTCTCACAATTGTGAGTTTATATCACAAACCTGACCTATTAGCTCACAATTGCGTGTCAGAATTGTGAGACATGACTCGCAGCTCTAAGAAAAAAGTCACAACTGCAAGATATAAATGTCAGAATTGTGAGCTTATGTCTTGCAATTCTGAAAAAAAGGTCAAATCTGTGAGTTTATATCTCGCAATTCTGACTTTATAACTCAAAATTAACAGTTTAAATCTTGCAATTCTGATTTTATAACTCAAAATTGCTAATTAGTTTTAAACAATTTTGAGGAAAAAAAATCGATTTCTGAGTTTATATCTCACAATTCTGGCTTTATAACTTACAGTTGCGAGTTGACCTAATAGCTCGCAATTGCTTGTTATAAAGTCAGAATTGTGAGATATAACTCACAATTCTAAGAAAAAAGTCACAATTGCAAGATATAAAAAATCAGAATTGTGAGTTTGTCTTGCAATTCTGACTTTATAACTCACAATTGCAAGTTTATATCACGCAATTCTGAGAAAAAAAGTCAGATCTGTAAGTTTATTTCATGCAATTCTTACTTCATTTCTCAGAATTGTGAGTTTATTTCTCAGAATTGAGAATTTGTGACTTGCAATTCTGACTTGCAATTTCGAGTTCATATAGTATCAAGCAATTCTGAGAAAAAAGATTGTAGATTTTAGTTATAAATTGGAATTCTAAGAAAAAAGTCACAATTGCAAAATATAAAAAGTCAGAATTGTGTTTATGTCTTGCAATTCTCACTTTATAACTCGCAATTGCAAGTTTATATCACACAATTCTGAGAAAAAAATCTGAGATCCGTAAGTTTATATCTTGCAGGTCTTCATTTCTCAGAATTGTGAGATATCAACTAGCAATTTTGAAAAATAAGGTTAGAACTGCAACTTTATTTCTCAGAATTGTAAATTTATTACTTGGAATTCTGATTTAATAACTCGCAATTTCAAGTTCATGTCATGCAATTCTGAGAAAAAAAGTCAGATTTGCCAGTCTGTGTCTTGAAATTCTGACTTCATACCTCGTAATTGTGAGTTAATATCATGCAATTCTGAGAAAAAAGTCATATTTGCGAGTTTATATCTCGCGGTTCTGACTTTATAACTCAAAATTACCAGTTTATATGATGCAATTCTGACTTTAAAAACAGTCAGAATTGTGAGATAAAAAGTTGCAATTACCTTTTTTTGTTTTTTATTCAGTGGCAGAAACAGGCTTCCATTTCCGTTACTGCCCACTTTCCATTTTAAAATAAACAAATCACGGTTACTGCAGTGCAGTGCATTATGCCAATAGAATCAGTAAGTAAAATATTGCTTTTTTCCAACACCAAAATGACATACAGCACCTTCAAGAAACACCAACTAAAATTAATATAAACAAAAAACTTCCAAAGGTCTGATATTTCATTCTAGCTTGCATTCAGTGAAATTTTTCATGTGTAAGACATCTAGTGTGTGATATTTTAATATTCACAAACACACACACACACACCTGTCTCTGGCAGCCCTCCACGATGATGAGTTTTTGTTGGGGTGAAGTGCGAGCAAACACAATCTCCGTGTGGTTCTTCAGAATATCATCCAGATACTCTGAGCTCATGTCCTTCAAGTCTGAACCATGAATCACACAGGCCTTAGCGTCTCTGAAACACACACACACACACACACAGAACAGTGCCCAATTCCATTATCTGTGAAGAAGCAATAAAAGCAGATAAAAACCCATTCAGATAGATTTAGTTTACACACATATGCACCCAGACTCTCAAGCAAACACTCAAAAGAGACAGATTCACACACACAGACCGTGGATTGACTTGGCTCAGAGGTATATTAAGTCTTTCAGCGATATCCTCCACCGTCTCGTTGCCCTCAGAGATAATGCCGACGCCTTTAGCAATGGCCTTGGCGGTTATAGGATGGTCACCCGTCACCATGATAACCTGTAAATACGGATTTCGGTCACCATTGACATTGGACACAAAATGCTGACTGTAGATTAATGGATGGAGGGAACTTATAAATGGATACCTTAATACCAGCGGAGCGGCATTTTCCAACAGCGTCTGGCACAGCGGCTCGAGGCGGATCGATCATGGAGATTAAACCCAGGAAACAGAGCTGGTTGACCGGGAAGTTCACATCATCGCAGTCAAACTCAAACCCCCTCGGAAACTGTGAGGGAGAGAGGTACACATGGCAGAACCCTGAAAGAGAGAGAGAGTAGAGTATTAAAGAAAGAAGGAAAGAAAGAGGAAAAGAAGGAAGGAAGTACTTACCCAGAACCCTCTCGCCCAGTCCACCCAGCTCCATGTACGCTCCCTGAAACGCGTCCTTCCAGTCTTCGTCCAAGGGCATTTCCTCACCGTTCATCATTATGGTACTGCACCTGTATTACCAATCCCCCAATAATCACAATTATTGAATAAAGATTTCTGTGAATAATCATAATAACTTTTACGGACTTTCACATTAAATGTACCCTCCTGGTGGAATGACCTGCCCAACTCAATCCGAACAGCCGAGTCTTTAGCCATCTTCAAGAATCGGCTAAAAACACATCTCTTCCATCTATATTTGACCCTCTAAATCTACCATTCTCTATTCTAATTCTATTCTTTAACAAAATTGCCCTTTTAGACTCATACTCTATTCATTTGCTTACTGTTTTCTAAAAAAACTAGCTTCTCTGTTCTTTTTGTAAGGCCTCTAACACTAGCTTGCTTTTTCTTTTTCTATTCTGTATTCTTTTTATTATATAATTAAAACACCCTTGCTGTGTACTGCGTTAGGCTAACTGAGACTTGTCATAGTCTCAGTTATTGTTCTTTTGTTGATTTTGATTGCTTCCATTGTCCTCTTTTGTAAGTCGCTTCGGATAAAAGCGCCTGCTTAATGTCTAAATGTAAATGCAAATAATCACACATATTAGTTGCAGCTATGGAATTATGATGCATCATCAATAATCACAGTCATTGACTCATGTTTGTTTATTGCTAATAACCCAGTGTTGTTTTTATATTATTTATAGTGTTCATTTATATTGTATAATTTTGGTTTTAATTTTAATTTGAGTTTAAAGATAAAACTCACTTAGAAATGAAAATGATGTCATTAATTACTCATCCTCATGTCATTCCAAACCCATAAGAACTTTGTTCATCTTCAGAAAAATAAAACAAAAAAACGACTTTATTTAGCAATTTTTCTATTCCGTGTCAGTTTTTTGACGCACGTTCACGAGAGTAAGAAATTGCTGAATAAAGCTGTTATTTTTGTTTTCTTTGTGCACAAAAAGTGTTCGTGTAGCTTTATAAAATTACATGGACTATTTTAATGATGTCCGTACCATCTTTCTGGGCCTTATATGTGTCAGTTGCGTTGCTGTCTATGCGGGGTCACAAAGCTCTCGGATTTCATCAAAAATATCTTAATTTGTGGTCCAAAGATGAACGAAGGTCTTAAGGGGTTTAGAATAACATGAAGGTGAGTAATTAATAGTGACAGACTTAATGAATTTTCATTTTTTGGGTGAACTATCCATTTAAGTTTTAGTAATGTTGTTATGTGCTTTTCTCATTTTTTTATTATTATTTTTAATATTTCACATTTTTATCATTTTTTATTTTTAATATTTCTTTAATCTTTTTATTTCAGTTTTAGTTATAGTAATTCTAATAATTTTTGACAAATCTTTTTTTTTTTCAGTTAGATGCAAAGGCAGCGTTTCTAATTTTATCTAATTTCTTCAAGTTGTTTATCTAGTAATAAATGTAAATATTACTTTATATTCATTTTAATCCAAAAAAATAAAAATTATTTTAATAGTTGTTGTTTTTAAAGTTAACAATAACAATACTACAACAATCGCATATATTAATCACAATCATTGAACTCTGATGAATAGTTAAAGCTTTTATTCATCAATTAAAACTATGACATCTCATCGTTAATCACAGCTATTGATTCATGATATTTCTGTTCTATATATGGATTCACTGTATCAAGGTCTGGTATTGATTACCTGTCCAGAATCCTCTCTGGGGCTCCTTTCATCACCAGCAGGTGTCCAGTGGGACTGTCTTCTATCTCGTGAATGGACAGCTAAGAGAGAGCGACGGGAATTATTTATATCTTAATCGATATCTGTATGACATCGACATGATTTGTTTGTTTAAAATCTGTACAGCTTTGGCTGTGTGTTTCTTGTAGGTGTACCTGGTATTTGTTAGTTGAGTTGAATGGGATTTCTGCCACTTTTCGGTTGTTTTCTCTGAGAGTCTGAACACAGCCGGACGAGAGCTCAACGCACTTCAACAGAGCAGACTCCGATGCATCACCTGCTGTGTCTCTCTACAAACACACAGAAACTCACAATGTCACAAATCAAACAACAGTAGAGCACAATCCCTCATCTTAATTATGATTCATATGAATGTACTGTACACTGCTGTTCAAAAGTTTGAGGTCGGTAATATTTTTTAAAATGTTTTCAGTCTTGTAGTCTGTTGAAATAGCTTTTCTATAAAAATGGAAGTTTTAAAATGTAATTTAGCAACTATTACTTCAAAAATCATGCTAATTTTCTGATTTGATGCTCAAGAAACATTTCTCTTTATTATCAAAGTTGACAGTGAAGAGTGTGAGTTGCATGCTTGCTGAATAAAAGTGCTAATTTCTTTTTTTTTTGTATTACCTTGCGCACAGGAACGTTGTCTTGTCCAGGTTTGAAGACAGCACGGTTACAAAGTCCTGCCACTCGAGACAGATAAAACCATGTAGGAGAGCTTTTATCAAAGCAAGAGCCTACACACACACACAGAGTGACATAAGAAAAGAAGACATTTGGTCAAGTGTGCTCAAACAGTTAACAGATGTATGAACAGATCAAGAGAATTATCCCTTTAAATGTTTAAACGATATCACAGCACTGACCCTTTAGCAGATGCTTTTCATCCAAAGCGACCTAACATATGCTAATTGCCGGGACAGTGTCCTTAGAGGATTATGGCTAATGTGCCTTGTTCAAGGACACAATGGCCACCGTAATTGTGATCAGAAACACTAATTGATGCTGGGAGCTTACATTGTGTCCTAATCAGGCATGTTCTCATCAAAAAAGATTTGTGTGGAAAAGAGACTGAAAATCAAGTCACTATTCACTGATAATCTCTCATTTCAACCTGCTGTTAACCACTACAACTAGACTGATTTAGTGAGTTCAGAACTGAGTTCAAATTCATGAATGAATCATTCTGCCCAGTTATCTTATTCATTGACAAGATCTGACATCATTACTTTTCTGAAAGCGCTAATAAGAGTTAAATAGAATCATATGACTTCAAAATATAATGCATCGACTACCTTTGCTATGTTTTTGTCAGTTTAGAGAGAGTTATTTCAAAGAATTAGCTTACTCCTGAATTAAAATGTCCTGATAATTTACTCACCCCCATATCATCCAAGATGTGCATGTCTTTCTTTCTTCAGTCAAAAAGAAATTTTTGAAGGTTTTTGAAGAAAACATTCCATTTTTTTTCCATATAGTGGACTTCAAGGTCCAAACTGCAGGTTCAATGCAGCTTCAAAGGGGTCTACACGATCCCAGCCGAGGCATAAGGGTCTTACCTAGTGCAACGATCGGTCATTTAAAAAAATAAAAATGGATGCAAGGATGCTTTAAATTGATCAAAAGTGATGATAAAAACATTTATAATGTTAAAGAAGATTTCTATTTAAGATAAATACTGTTCTTCTGAACTGTCTATTCATCAAAGAAACCTGAAAAAATGTTGTTTTCAATATAACAATAATAATTTTTTTTTTTTTTTTTTTTTTGAGCAGCAAATCAGAATATTAGAATGATTTCTGAAGGATCATGTGACTGGAGTAATGATGCTAAAAATTCAGCTTTGAAATCACAGGAATGAATTACATTTCAATATATATTCAAATAGAAAACAATTATTTTAAAAAGAAAAATATTTAAAAATTGTACTGTTTTTGCTGTACTTTGGATCAAATAAATGCAGGCTTGGTGTGCAGAAGAATCTTCTTAAAAAAACCTTAATCTTACTGTTCAAAAACTTTTGACTGGTAGTACATATACTTTTTAACCACATTAATTCTGCGATGCGCATCTACCTGCGCGTGACCTTTCCAACGTGACTGCATAATGCATGAAGGCATGGATGCAGAGCTAGAGCAATACGACCATTTGTGTTTAAAAAGTATAGCCTTTTTTTTTTTTTTTAGAAAATGACAGATCATTTTGCTAGATAAGACCCTTATTCCTAAGGCTGTGATCGTGTAGAGCCCTTTGAAGCTGCACTGAAACTGCAGTTTGGACCTTCATCCCATTGATCCTCACTGAAGTCCACTATATGGAAAAAAATCCTGGAATGTTTTCCTCAAAAACTTTTAGTTCTTTTCAACTGAAGAAAGAAAGACATGAATATCTCGGGTGACATTGGGGTGAGTAAATTATCAAGACATTTAATTTTGGAGTGAACTAATCCTTTAAACCTATGTGCCTACTACCATTCTAACCTGATTGGTCCTCAGTGGTGTCGGCCTCGTGGATCTGATTGTCAAACCACATGTGAGCGACAGTCATCCGGTTCTGAGTCAGGGTTCCAGTTTTATCTGAACAGATGGTGGAGGTGGAACCCAGAGTCTCGACGGCTTCTAGATTCTTGACCAGACAGTTTTTGCGAGCCATGCGCTTAGCAGTCAGAGTCAGACACACCTGAGAGAGATTGACTGGAGTTAAAAGAGAACAACAATGTGCCATGGTCTTTCTGCTTTTTGAAAAGTGCTTTTGCAAGTTTGTAAAAATCTATGGCAGAGGGAGCCTAACAAAAAGATTAAAAAAAAAGGAAAAAGAATGAAAGAATGAGAAAAAACTTCAGTACGTCTGTGTATGCTACTGTTCAAAAGCTTGGGGTCGGTAAGATTGTTTAATATTTTTGAAAGAAGTCTTTTATGCTCAGCAAGGCTGCTTTCATTTGATAAAATATGAAATGTTACAATGTGAAATATTGTTACAAAACTTTTTTCCATTCAAATATATTTTCAAATATGCATTTCTGTGATGGCAAAACTGGATTTTCAGCAGCCATTTCTCCACTCCTCAGAAACCATGATGCACATTTTTCTAAAATTCCAAAGAACTTTGTAACATCAAAATGTCTTTATTGTGACTTTTGATCGATTTAACACAGCCTCGCTGAAAAAAAATGTACCAACCCCCAAACATTTGAATCATAGTGTATATGAATGTCACAAGTATGTGTTTATATGAGTGTCTCACCGTGACAGTAGCCAACAGGCCCTCAGGAACATTGGCAACAATGATACCAATGAGAAAGATGACAGCCTCCAGCCAGCTGTAGCCTAGAATGAGTGACAGAATGAAGAAGGACACACCCAGGAAGATGGCCACACCTGTGATGATGTGAATGAAATGCTCGATCTCCATGTTGATGGGCGTCTGACCCACTTCCAGACCAGATGCCAAAGTCGCAATGCGGCCCATCACTGTGCGATCACCTGTAGCGATCACTATGCCATGGGCTGTACCTGCACATACACAAAAATCAACCAAATAACATGTGAAAGAAAGAAATAGGAGTGACAAATAAATGCAAATGAATGTATACAAAAATAAATAAACAAGTAATTAAGCATTTGAATGAATAAAGTAATAATGAAGGACTGGCCTTCCACACAGTTGGTGGAAAAGAAGCTGATGTTTCTGGTCTCCAGAGGGTTTTCATGAGTAAATTCCGGAGAACGGGTCTGAGGCTCTGACTCTCCGGTGAGAGATGAGTTATCCACCTGAGAAAGACAGACAGGAAGTACAGAAGAGAGGATGTTCTCTGTCTGATCTCAGGCTTCTTATTAAGATGATAAACAAAGCAGATCTCAGATCTGAGATCTGTTCTCTCAATATCTATCGACATCACTCGCGCTCTCTCTACCTTGCAGCCGCTGGAGGAGATGATCCGAAGGTCTGCTGGGATTCTGTCTCCGCCCTTGATCTCCACCAGATCTCCCTGAACCACCTCTTCTGCATTTATCTGAAGTTTCTCTCCCTCACGAATCACCATAGCTTGCTGAAAAAAATAAAGTCCATTCCAAAGTTCCTCAAACGTGATGATGAAGAAGGGGAGAGTAAGCATGTCAGAACAGAGTTTGTAATATGCAACCTACTCCATGAAAGAAACACATTCATGAAAATCTGTATGAGTGTGAATATTTATAGATGATATACTGTCATTCAAAAGTTTGGGATCAGTAGAATTTTTAATCTTTTTTCTCTTACGCTCATCAAGGCTGCATTTACTTGATCAAAAATACAGAAAAAAACTGTAATATTGTGAAATATTATTACAGTTTTAAATAATGTTTTTACTATTTTAATATATTTTAAAATACAATTAATTCCTGTGATGCAAAATTTAATTTTCATCAGCCATTACTCCAGTCTTCAGTGTCACATGATCCTTCAGTAATCATTCTAATATGCTGATTTGTTGCTTTTATCATCAAAGTTGGAAACAGTTGTGCTGCTTGATATTTTTTTGGAACCTGCGATTCTTTTGTCAGGATACTTTCATGAATTAAAAAGTTAAAAAGAACAGCATTTATTCAAAATAAATACATTTTCTAGCAATATAAGTCTTCGCTATCACTTAATCAATTTAACACATCCTTGGTGAATAAAAATATTATTTTTTTTTCAAAAAAACAAAAGAATCAAAATTTTCTGACCACAACTTTTAAATGATAGTTTATATTGTTACAAAAGATTTGTATTTTAAATTAAAAATTTTTATTAATAAAAGAATCCTGAAAAAAAGTATCACAGGTTCCAACAAAATATTAAGCAGCACAACTGTTTTCAACACTGATAATAAATCAGCATATTAGAACGATTTCTGAATCATGTGACACTGAGGACTGGAGTAATGCTGCTGAGAATTCAGCTTTGCATCACAGGAATAAATTACATTTTAAAATATATTCAAATAGAAAACAGTTATTTTACATTGAAATAATATTTCACAATATTACATTTTTTTCTGGATTTTCAGTTTATCACTTTACAGTGGGGCCATTTTTGGCTATTCAACCACACACAGATTTGTTTTTAATCACCATTTTAGTCTATTAATTATGCTTTCCATGTATGTTTCCATGTATATTGCATTTAAAGTAACTTTAAAATTACCTTTAAGAATTTAATACAATCATTTTTTATTTAATTTTAAAAATCAGTTTATTGTGTTTTGTACCATTTATACTGCATTTAATTTGAAAGTTACTTTAAAATGACAACATTTAATTAAATTTAATTTAATTGGATTTAATTTAATTATGCTTATTAAAGTCATTAGTAAGAAAAAAAAAAAGAAAAACAAATATATTTTCATCTTTGCTTTTATCTAGTCTCTCTTTTTATACTGCTTTTTATTTCTTCATTTTACTTCGCCATATTTATTTTCTGTATTGTCTTTTTCTGTACTGTTGCAATTTTGCAACCAGCATGCCAACAAAGCTAATTCTGAGAGAGGGGGGTGGAAGAATGACATGTGGTTTCTTTCATAAGTTAAGAAGGATTTACATACATTTATATAAATCATACATTGGGCTTTTAAATGTTAAAAAGGATTTACATGGATTTATGTAAATCATATAAAATATTGCTCATAATGGTTTCCGTTTCGGATTTAGTATCATTTACATGTATTCATTATAGCAAACACTTTTATCCGAAGCAATCCACTGCTGTTATCATACTGACCTGAGGCACCATGTTTTTGAAGGAGTCCATGATCCGGGAGCTTTTGGCTTCTTGATAATATGAGAAGCAGCCGGTTATGATGACCACAGCAGCCAGAACCACACCCAGATAAAGCTGCAGTAAACCAGAGACAGGGAAACACAAGTCAAGGGTCAGGAGGTTCAAAACGACTCACATTTTTTGCCTTATAAGTTTTAAGCCAAGACTCCACCACTCTTTTTCCATCTGTAAATATGTTATACCTAAAAAAACAACAAATAGATACCCTTATGCAGAGCTGCTGACATCCTGCAGTTTAATTTCTACTGTAATTTCTGAGTCTTTATGCTAAAATGCACCTGTAAACTTTAGTGACCAGCATGCAACAGCTGTTACCATCTAAATCACTGCAAAGGTTTCTCAGGGAATTTCAATATAAACAAAAGCTGCCATATTTAACCATATTTACATGAAAAATAGACATAAATGTTGCAAAACATCAGCATAGTAAGACCATTTTAAACACAGACATAATGCCAGAAGTCTTAAACTAAACAGTTTAGAATGGGTAACGCACAAAAATCATGATGTAAAAGAGCAAACACAGTTAAATGATCCTTAAATTCACATTTTCATTTATCACTGACCCTAAACTGTCCCACAAGCAGCTGGGAGCTCAGTCCACAGACTGGGACTCATTCATCATACTAGATATGGGACAGCAGAGCTAAAAGCAATGTATCCACCTCAGTCGCCAACAACGAGCGCAGCAGGTTTTAATTCCCCTCTGGTGGAGTGAGACCAATTTAACTCATCATTTTCGTGATTCCCTCTTTTAATCGGCTTAAATATGGATTTTAGAAAACTTGCACAGGTATTAGGTAAATATTACAGACCTATGAGTACTTTTAGTCCTACTACTTGTATGAATTATAGTGTATGAATGACTAATTTGTGTTACCTGCTTCTTCTAATAATGAGGGTTGTTTCAGATTTGAGCAATGAGTTGAAATTTTAAATAGGAAACTAGAGATTTGTAAAAAGTAACTTGCACAGGCACAGAAGAAATTGTTGAAAAGTCGTTATTTTTGTTTTCTTTGTGCACAAGAAGTATTCTCATAGCTTCATGAAATTATGGTAATGATGTCCTTACTTCCTTTCTGGGCCCTGAATGTGATAGTTGTGTTGCTGTCTATGCAGGGTCAGAAAGCTCTCGGATTTCATCAAAAATATCTTAATTTGTGTTCTGAAGATGAGCAAAGGTCTTACGATTTTGGAACGACATGAGGGTGAGTAATTAATGACAGAATTTTCATTTTTGGGTGAACTATCCTTTTAATTCCTTCACAACTAGATAAGGAATAGTTTTTAAATGCACAAAGCTATACTCTAGCATCACCTACAAACTTAGATAACATTTAGATTCTAAAACAGCATCCAGACCAGAAGTTGCATTAGACTTTAACGCCGCTGTCATTTTGACAGACAGGGTCATAAAAATTCTGTCATAATCTATTGTTACGTGTCATTTTAATGTTCATATTTGAATTATAATAACACATTTAATTGTTTTTATTTTTGTTCACATTTTCATTTTTAATTATGAACCTACAGAACAATACAGGCATTACTTTTGAAGAGAACAGATGAATAGATGAGACTGTGTAACTTTTCATGTTCAACATCACACCCTGCAGCGATAGCGATTTTAATATATTCTCATTTTTATGAACCAATATTGATTTGTAAATCCCAATCGATCTTTTGGTTTATGCTGTTTTCAGTTAATAAATAAACAGTACAGAGTGCGCCTCCCATCCAATAAATCGCAACAGGCTAAGGTTTGTTTTACTTTTGATATGAAACGAAGCCTTAGATTTCAAATTCTGTCCATTTCATTAGGAAATTCAAGCAATAAATACTGTTTAGGCAATTTTTAATGTGGCGTGAAAAGTCGTTGTAGCTTCCGGGTACTTGCCTGTGCTTAATCAAATGCATAACAAAACATTCGTGACTGTCCCTGTGTCCCAATGTGCATACTACCCAACCTTCTGCCCTAAATAGTATTGAAAATTACTACTATCACATAGAATTTAGGATGGATAGGATGCACATTGGGATGCAGGCAGTTTTCATTTTTGTTCTGGATCCCGTGCTCTGCTGTTACACTGGAGCGCACTTGCCATCAACTGGACAGGGGTTGGAATTACAGTTAGAAGTTACAATAGATCACGCTCAGTGTAATCTGTCAAAGTGACAGGTGCCCTTCAAATTTTTCTGTCACTGATAAAAAAAGATTCTGTCAGTGACGGACAATTTTCAGTTAACGCAACCTCTGATTATAACAGATTAAAACTTGTGGCTTAAAACAGGCCTCAGTTCTCATAACAATTTACAGTTTTACTGGCTGCTTAATAAGCCCTCTTATTCACATTGGCAAGATAGTAAGTGCACTCACATTGTCATTGACAGGCTCATCCTCAGTGGCCGCCTGAATACTGTAGGCAAGAAAGCAGAGGATGGCACCGATCCAGAGCAGGATGGAGAATCCTCCGAACAGCTGCTTACAGAACTTCACCCACTCTGGTGTGGTGGGAGGTGGGGTCAGCGCATTTGGACCGTCACGGGCCAGAATTTCTCGCGCTCTCTTATGGGTCAGACCCTGGTGGGATGGAGACAAAGTTACTCAAGATGCCCTGCAGCAACTCTGAAGACTCCCTGCTTATAAATACAGCTTGAACCAGTCTAAAGTAGTTTACTGATTTAAGGTGGTCACCAGGATGGTGGTTTTAGAAAGGTTTTAGGGCATTCAGCAGGTCGGGATTAGAGTCCAGGGCAGCTTTTTCCAAAAGCATCATAAGGCTCGACTGTGGTTTCTATTTGTACTTCGGCTTACAATGCTTTTGGAAAATGCAGTCCAGGTTAAGTAGGCTGAATAAAAAAGTGAAGTGAAGTGAAGTGAAAGGAAAGGAAAGGAAATGAAATGAAATAAAATAAAACAAAATGAAATAAAATAAAATAAAATGGAAAAATGAAATAAAATAAAATTATATGAAATAAGATGAAATAAAATGAAGTGAAAAAATAACATGAAATAGAGTTAAATGAAACAAAATAAAATCAAATTAAATAAAATGGAATGATATAAAATTAGAAATAAAATGAAATAAATAAATTACAAAAATAAAATAAAATGAAGTGAAAAATACAATGAAGCGAAACATGAATTAAAATAAAATAAAATTAAAATTAAATAAAAAATAAAATGAAATGAAAAATTAAATAAAAATTAAATTATATGAAATAAGATGAAATAAAATGAAGCGAAATATGAAATGAGATAAAAAATTAAAATAAAGTGAAATTAAATAAATTGAAGTAAAATGAAATAAAGTGAAATTAAATAAAATTAAGTGAAATGAAGTTAAATGAAATCAAATCAAATAAATAAAATATAAAACTAAAATAAAATGAAGTGAAAAATGAAGGTGAAATGAAATTAAATAAAATGAAATAAACAATGAAATAAAATAAAAAATAAAATCTAATGAAATAAAATATGAAATAAATACAAAATAATAAACAAAATAAAATGAAATATGAAATAAAATGTGAAATGCAATGAAGCAAAATTAAATAAAAATAAATAAATAAATAAAACAGTAAATAAAATAAAATAAAATAACAAAGCTTCTCAACACACTTACGGAAGCTCCAGACATTTGATAAATGCTAGAAAATATCGGAAAATGGTTCAAAATTTTATGACATATAGCCCCTTTAAACCGAGCTTTTTAAGGCACTTACACACAATGCAGGAAAACAATGTGTAGATACCAGCTAGACAAGATTAAACCAGTAAACTAAGCTGCAGCAGAAACTTACAAAATAGCTCAAATATTTAGCTATTTATTTATCAAAAGCTATTTTTTTAACCAACTAATATCACTAAATAATATATATTCCAAAGCCGTGTTTAGTTGGTGTTGCTTTAATGTGCCGGTGGGTAAAATGTCATCACAATTTGAAAAATATCCGATTCATTATAGCAAATGTCGAGGGTGAAAGTTAAGATGACTCACTCTGGCAAGGTCAACTCCATAACGAGTACTGAGCTCATCTAGAGACAGCTTATGATCATCCTGTAGAAACACACACAAGAACATCAGATATAACACAACACTTCATGTTTGCCAATTAGTTGGACCATCAAAATGTATCACATTCTTCTCGAGGCGATTTCATTGTTTGATTTTTAATTATTATCTCTTACACTCTCATACCTGTGGGCTCACACGCTTTCACTCTTTTTTCATGTACACATATGCACAGACACAAAATAATAACTTCTTACCAGTGACACCTCTTTCTTCAGCTCATCTAAATCTTTATCTTTCATCTTTCTCTTTCCTCCCGTCGGAGCAGCCTCAGGGCTGCTTTCATGTCCGGACTGAGACAGAGAGAATAATACCAAGAGAATCAAATTTTATTACTTAGATGTTGCTCCTTCATAGCTTATGAGGCTTCTCAGTTTCATTCAATATATATCTACAAAGCAATAAGTGAATTCATTTGAGATTTTTCCTTCCTAAGGGTAATCACATCATGTTTGCACACATTTGTTAATTAGTCAGATGAATATTTATAGCTAAATCATCATTTTTCACCTGAATTGTAGCTCTGTACTTTAATGAACACCATAATATACCTTTAAAACTACTATGACAGATCTTTGACAGTGTTATCAAACACTGAGAGGGCTCGAGCATATTGGTTCATGTAAAGTAGTGTACTTTGTGCTCGTCTCTGGCAGGAAAAGTGTGCTGTGTGCTGACACGCTAGGAACAGGGTGTCATGGAAATCACCTGGTCCTGTCACTCTTACTCAGCTGTGACTGTATGCGTGTGTGTCTGACACGTGTACAGACAGAGCAGCATGTGGAACAGAGAGAAGATCATTCATTACGCCTTAAATCAGACCTCTTTTCTGAATTAATTCACATTAATACCAATCAAACATCAGCCAGCCTGATCTATCACACCTCTCAGCCTCATTATGAGCACACAGACAGCATCACATTAGTAAAACAGTGTTCGGATAAACAGACACAGGTCTGATATCATAAACAGACACCAGCATTTCAAAAACATTATAAATTAGATGCAGCTTCCACTGTGAATCTCAAGAAAATTGTCAGGAAATGTTCAGGTCATATTTTTCCACCCCAGAATGAAACATCAATTATAAATGAAACCTATTTTAGGACTTATTTTTAACATTTTAGTTGCATTTTGACATTTTTATGTCATTTATAAGCCCTATTCCCTCCTCAATTCACAGATGTAAACATAAATATATTTATATACACTACCAATCAAAAGTTTTTGAACAGTACAATTTTTAATGTTTTTAAAGAAGTTTCTTCTGCTGACCAAGCCTGCATTTATTTGATCCAAAGTACAGCAAAATCAGTAAAATATATTTACTTTTTAAAATAACTGCTTTCTATTTGAATATATTTTAAAATGTCATTTATTGCTGTGATTTCAAGCTGAATTTTTAGCACCACTACTCCAGCCACATGATCCTTCAGAAATCATTTGAATATTCTGATTTGCTGCTCAAAAAACATTTATTATTATTATTATTATTATTATTATTATTATTATTATTATTATTATGTTGAAAACAGCTGAGTAGAATTTTTTCAGGTTTCTTTGATGAATGGAAAGTTCACACTGAAAAAAACAACAACTTAAAAAAGTGTTTGTGCTACTTTAAAATTTTAAGTTTACTCAACTCAAATATCCAAGTTTTTACAACTTAACATTTCATGTTGACTAAACGTAAAATTGTATTTTTTAATACTTTATTATTACAATAGAAAAATAATTTAATACAATTATACAAGTCAATTTTTCCCTTGAAGACATAACTTTTTTTTCTTCACCAATAGGTATTCCTAATTTTTCCTTCTACTTTTTCTTCCATTCACTTTTTTTTCTTCTTAAGTGGTAACACACCAATACATTAACAAAAATAAATAAATAATAAAAAATAACAATAACATTTACATACATAGATTGTATGTAACAACACTTTTATAATAATAAATAAATTAATTAATTAAATAAATAAGTACAGGACACAGTCACGTATTCATATTAAATCTCTTGTGATCCCTAATTCCTAGTAATTCACATCAATTGATAATATTTAATAATCAAATAAAATAATAAAGTAAATTAAAAGAGAGTAATTGATATATGTTTTGTTTATAGTGAATACTTTAATTTTAGGGGTGCCCATATCTTTTCAACGTGTATACAGATATAAAGAAGACTAACATGGCCCCTGTGAAACGTAAAATTTTAAGACAGCACGAACACTTACTTTTTTAAGTTGGAGCAACTTTTTTTTTTTTTACAGTGCAGAACAGCATTTATCTGAAATAGAAATCTTTTGTAATATTATAAATGTCTTCATCAACACTTTTGATCAATCTGAAGCCTCTTCGCTAAATAAAAGTGTTAATTTCTATCATTTTTTCCACTCCAAAAAATGTAAATCATTTTTTAAAAGTAGCATTTGTAAAGCACAGTTGCAAGTAAACATCACGCTAATTTTATTTTTTAAATCAGTTTTTTTTTAAATCCATTTTTTTACTACAGTAGTAAGAATAAAACTCCTTTTTTTACATTATAGCAACAGTAAGAATTCAGATTTGCTTAACTGTTGTGATGTCATAACATGAATAATTTGAATGGTTTAAAAAAACATTCTTTATTTTCTTACATGCAAATTCTAATTACATTTTTGTTATTTTAATTTTGTTGTGACACGCCACCCAAACATTTCTTTGTGAGATTCACCTTCCATCTCCTTCCTGTCACTTATCTCCCACACAAACGTATTCCTACATAATCATGCCGTATTCATCAGAAACGCTGTGATACTAAACCAATATATTATTTAAGGGTGCACGACACTCATAACAATCTGTGAGAGAAAGAAAGAAAGCCGCGAGAGAACAGGATAGACAGAATAATTGATGAAGCACCACAGGAAGACACACTCACCCCTTTTCCCATGTTCGCTGATAATGAACTGACGCCCAGATTTCTCCCACTCTCCCCTCACACGTGTGGAAGACACTGGTGGCTTTTTTGGGAGGTAACATACCCTTCTCCACCTGATAACACACACACACACAGAGCTTGTTCTCTCCCCCCATTTGTGCCTCAGGGTAACCCGAAGCTCACTTCCCACCCCCTGCCCTTAAAAACACACAGACACACACACAACCTTCATGCCCATGGCTCTGTATACCTGCACCTGCTACCACTTTCCCCCCTCTTTCTTTTTCCCTTACACACACTTTTATTATCATCATTTATTTTATGCTTGTTTGAAGGGCAGAGGAAGCAAGACGGGCTGAATTCTCCATCACCGCGATCTGTTGGTGATGATGTAGCTTGAGGATTTCTTTGTCATCTAAATCAAGTCTTGAGATTGTGGGAACTACAACTGCCATCAACGTCTCTGCCAGATCCATTAAGAACTGGACCGGAGAGAGCAGCTGCTCTCCTGACCCCGCTGTGCCCGGCAGCGATATTTGGCTGACGTAAAAATCAGTCATAAATCACATGAACTTCACATTCTACACCATTCATTGTCTCTATGGAGGACATATTTTACTTTTTACAGTTTTCTTTTTCTTTTCAGACTAATATAGATCAAAATGGTCCAAACTTTGCAGAGGCAGTCTGTGTGCTCTGGTTATAGCATGTTATTATGTACTTAATAAAAATTAGGTAGTTTACTGACTGTCTCTTGAACTCTTGGCACTAAGATGGATGATAACATCAGCCTACTACAGGCAAACAGGGCCAGGGACGTTAAGTTAATTATTAAAAAGAATAGCTGACAATAGTTCACAAATAAAATATATTGTTTAAATTGCCTTGAGTTTTATTTTGGAATAAATGTAAAATGCTTAAAAATACTAACTTGATGAGATTCATACTTGGCTTTAACAAACATAATATTGATTACACTGTTAATGTAAAAATATATAAAAAGAAATCTTTTTCTGATAGTGTAAGTCATGTTTATTTAACCAAGTAAATACGACTGGGACATGAATTTAGGACTTTGCCTCCTCATTTACTATATACTATAACTATGCAATATTAATCTATAATCTTAATTCTACAATTTTAAATAAAAATGCATTGGTGTGTGTGAACCTGTTACCTCATGTTTTTTTTTTTTCTCGATACAACAAAAAATAAAAATAAAAAAAAACCTTTTATTTGATGTTTAACACTTGTTTACTCAATTTTGTATGTTTATTGTTTAAAAAAATCACAAATAAGGGTTTTAAAAAGTAAAACGGAGTTTAAACTCCACAGAAAATAGATTCAAATAGAAACGTTTTTTAAAAAAAACACTGGTTCAACCAACATTTTTAAGGAAGTCCTTTTAGCTTACTTGCATATTTGTTATGTGGGGCAGCAACAGAAGTCTTCCACTCGTGTCCGTTCAGGGCCCGCCTCTGTTCACGTTCTTTAGCTCTCGTTCTACAGTCCGGCGCCTGGATTTCTTTGGTCTGCCCCTCTTGCGTTTGCCCTCCGGTGTCCACGTTCTTTTAGGC
This sequence comes from Cirrhinus mrigala, assembly GCA_036247105.1. Taxonomy (NCBI): domain Eukaryota; kingdom Metazoa; phylum Chordata; class Actinopteri; order Cypriniformes; family Cyprinidae; genus Cirrhinus; species Cirrhinus mrigala. The sequence goes on from CM070008.1 coordinate 31,899,257, forward strand.
CTACTGACAATTTGTTGACAACTGAAATGCGTCATTTTAAAACGTTTCGCGTCCTCTTTTGCACCCTAATCTTTAAATATGCTTTGTTTTAATTCTACACCAAACAAGAAACCTTTAAACTGCATTCTTAAACATTTTAATATCCATAAACCGTTTCATTCAGAGCGTATATATTCACCTTGTAGGCGCTCACGTGCAGAATCGCGTTCGCCAGAGGCTGTAACCATAACAACAGGACTCGATCGAGCGCTGGGTCTTTGTCGCAAAGTACAGTAAACGGAGAACACATAATATTGTCGTTATTTATACTTTTGGTTCTTTCAAATGTCTGTAAAAGAATACATTAAAATACAGTGTTGGGGGTAACGCATTACAAGTAACGCGAGTTATGTAATAATATTACTTTTTTCAAGTAACTAGTAAAGTAACGCATTACTTTTGAATTGCTAAGCAAATATCGGAGTTACTTTTTCAAATAAGTAACGCAAGTTACTTTTTTCCCCATTTATTGATTGACAAGTCTGTCGGGAAATTGGGAGTAAACATGATGTTACTGTATTCTACGCTAAATGTGAACATGCATTAATTCAGTATTCCTCTATATGAATAAAAACAGTGAAATGCTACCTCAGAATATGACGCAACCCTGCAATAATTAAATATGTTAAATAAAACAAATATCCTTTATGTATTTAATCCCATTCTATTAACCATTGTCTTTGCTGCTGACCTTCGATGATGCAATTTAAATATACTAATAAGCAAAAATGACTTTGGATAAACTAACATTTGTGCTTCATTTTTTTTATAGCTGAATAATTTTATAGCTGAATTCATTTAAATTTTGGCGTAAAAGGACTTTTACATTAGAATTGTTTATATTAAAAACGAAGCAGGTCCTGTCCAGATTTAAAAAGTAACGGAAAAGTAACATAATGCATTACTTTCCATAGAAAGTAACTAAGTAATGTAATTAGTTACTTTTTCAGGGAGTAATGCAAAATTGTAATCCATTACTTTTAAAAGTAACTTTCCCCAACACTGTTAAAATGTCGATGTTGACTAGCCTGTGCGAACAACACGCGAGATGGGAGTAAATAAGAGTCACACAAACTTGCAGTGAAACTTTTTTACATTTCTAACTTGCTCAGTTATGTAGTTCTTACATTAATACATGTGTTACCTTAGGCTACATCTATACTTTAACTATAACTATACTTTATCCACCTTATTCTTTAAGGGAGAAGCAAGACGTCATGATTTGGTAAGTTACCTGGGTCCGCGGCCATACCGGCGATACTCGGATGTAAACAACAGCATGGATTGCATGGTTAATGTACTACTGAATATGTTGTCCTGCTATTTTATGCTGTCTAAACCTTGCTAAATCATATAGAAAAGTACTTTGGAAGCAGCAAAGGGTGCAATATTTTGACCAACGAAAGTTAATAGGTGGTAAACCTACGGATGAGCAGTATTAATTAAGATATTAGCCTAATATTTTACCTACCTGACTGGAAATTAAAAAGAACAAACACAAATGTTGTCAAGATTCTAGCCCTGGTAATCCTAGTTCAGTTTGGCCAACCACAAATGCCTTTTTTGTTCCTCAGACAGTTGTTTGCACTCTTCTCCTTTATTTGTTATAACTTTTGTCAGCCTATAGCACTCCTAATGTCTGACCAATTAGTACAGCCCAAAACATGACAACAATTGACCATTTTCAGCAGCAATTATCAGCAAAATATGCAAGTTTTGTTCGGTTCAGTGGCATTGTTTACATTCAGTGCCACCAATATGGCCAACTGATGATGCATCGTGAAAACACAAACTCTATAGCTGGACGTGGATGAGACCAGAAGCCAGACCCATAAAATTTATCTACACATGGCCGCACCTGCTCTTACAGGAAAGATAAGGTGGATAAAGTTATTCACTCATCTGATGGTTATTCAGGTCATTGTTTCAGTGCACACAAAAACACACAAGGGATCTGATTTTTTATTGATGTTTTTCTGAAATTATTTAAACTTGAGATTTCTCTTTTTACAAGACACTTTACAGAAAACCAAAGTTAGCCGGGTTAAAGTCAAAATAAAAGTAAAAAATAATTAGACTTTTTAATGGAGTTTGAAGAAAGAACGGTTACATAGACCTGTACCAATACAGGTGCACAATACATACAACATGGGAATTCCCCGATATTTAAACACAGTTTAATGGCAGGTACCATGTGGCTGCTCGACATTTACTCTGAGATGCATAAAAAGCATCTGTCTGTAGGCTAACAAACATATTTCCCACAAGCTCTTGCAGTTCTATAGCTTTTCCTAGCATTCCCAATGAAAGGTTTGGGGCTGACATGCATAGACATGAAGACTTGAACAGAAAAACATATCCTGTGAGACTGAGAGATGTTTACTGTACTTTGGCTTGACTTTTCACCTGAATATGAGTTCAGTCCGAGTCTTCATCCAAGTATTTCATAATTTATTTCTCTCTCAAAAACTTCCAAAAACCCGTCCACCCTCACCGCATCACTTCCAGTGGCCTCAACATGCCTCAACATCCTGATGGTAAACACTTTCATGAAGAAACAGCCACATGAATTCTGCCATGTCAGTCAAATGAAAGTGCAGAAATATTATTAAACATCATTAAACTCTATTACATTTCTGCTTCCAACACACAAACAGTCCCAGGGTGCTGCTGCACAGCTTGTCATTACTAACGATGACGTGACGAATGTTGCTACAATGTGGTTTTTACGTCGTTTTGTTCCCCAAAAACGTTGACAGGTTACAGACACATCATCAGACTAAAAACGTACACATACACACATCTATCGTAGTCAGCAGAGAGCTAGCTAAATGAATTTTGCATTGAAGTCTTTGCGACTGTATGGCCGAATGAAAATGTTTTCTCCTGTGGGCAGCAGGGGGCAGGAGAGAGCACTGGGGTTTTCTTACCAGCAGAAACAGGGGATGAAAAGAGGTGGTGGTGGATGAGCGTTCGTGATAGTTAGAGGAGGATTAGAGAGAGGTGAAGTAAAACTATGACTCGGGATGGAACGATGATGGGCCTTGCTAATGATATGTGTGGAGATGTCAGGGAAAAAGTGCAACCATAGAAGCCGGCCCTCATTGGACAAAAGAAAGACATACTGTAGATAGTTCTCCAGTTACAAGTGAGCGTTAAAATAATCAGCTGTTTGTCAGACAACAGCTTGTGCGGACAGACATGAGAATTTGACTTAGAGTATCAAGTAACTCTCACAGCGTGTGTTTGAGTGTCTCTGCCAACAGTATCGACGTCATTTCGGGTATTTCAGTCACTGCAGTCAGAGCAAAAACACATTGCAACTCTAAGTCAGATTCCAATACCTGTCAAAAACCTACTGGGGTAGCACTTAAAATTGCTTTGTTTTTTTGGGATGGGATACATGAGATGTTAGTGAGTGTTGGACGAAATATGAACAAATTTTATGTGGCTGAAATGAAAGTGTGTGTGATTCTGTGACTAAAAAACTAGCGCTATATTTAGCTCTCAGTAAAAGAAGGGCGGGAAGGGAGGCTACTTTTGGGGGCCGGCCTACAGGAAGTGATGTAATAGCACCAGTAAATGACAGATGACAAGAATGGTGAACGTATAGATGGAAAAGTAGAAAAAAAGACAAAGAAAGGTGTCAGAAGTGCTATAAGGAAGAGAGATTAGAGAATAGGAAGAACAAAGACAGACAAAAAACAGAGCGACAGGCAGTAAAACAGAGAAAGAGAGGGAGGGAATGAGAAAAAAGGCAGTTAATATAAAGTTCCAAAATCATTTTTTAACAAAAGTACAAAGTGTGAAAAGTGTGCAGCTTGGATTGTGTTCTTGTATAAGATTGCATGCGTGTACAGAGAGAGTTGTCTGTCACTTAACAAGAGGAAATCTTCACCATTCTGCCATGATTACAGCTCTCACAAACTGTCAGTGTGTGCGTAATGGATGGCTCTCAGCTCTGGTTTTTGTTGTGAATGTGTGATTTATTTTATTGTTATTTTTTTTTAAAGACTGTGTCCTAACCAGGTGCAAGACAACAACTTTCAGGCGACAAGTAATTTGTCTGACCTCCCTGAAAACAAAAACCGAGCGCTTTTTCACAGAACAGATGTACAATATACGACTAGAGTGGGGTTCAAAAGTCCACACTGAAAATCTGGGATTTAACTGGAAGAAATCCCATAAGGTTTTAAGATTTAGGACTTTAAATGAGAACTTAAAATGCTGCACTATTTGTAGTTTAATACATAGTTTAACACCTTTGTACAGCCAGATGTTCTTGCTTCTAACTGAGCTCAAGATACTGTTTGGATCATTTAAAATCATGCTGAAAAATATCATCATCAGGTAGTTCGAGCAGCTTGAACGCTGCTTTTTTAAGCAGAAAAGGGGTAAATCAAATACTAACATATTCTAAAATTCATATAATATTTTAAAATTCAGTTTTAATTAAATTGTTAAGCTGATTATAGAATGTATAATTTTAAAAAAATGCATTAAAGTAGAGAAATTTAAAATAGAAGCTTTTGAACCTCACTAAATGCATTTTTTAATGTGGGCGGAGCTACACAGCTGAACATAAAGCAACAATTTATATCTAATTATAATATATAATAATCATATCATCTTGTCGCAGCTGGTTTGTAGTGCCGCACCTAGATTGGACACAGCATTTTTTTTTTCACACATTTTTTTTTCAGTCAGAATTAAAATGAGATAACTTCACCCCTCTCCTGTCCTCCTGTTTTTAAAAGATTGATCTTTAACTCCTCACCTCCAAAACTCTCCACCACCCCCTCTTTTCATACCCGTCTCTCTCACTTGAGAGAAATTTTGCGCGCGATTTGTGAAAAGAACGCGGCAGGACTTTTAGTTTGCCCTCCCTCTTTGTCCTGTTTAGTGAGCTCTAGCTCAATGGTCATAAGAACCCTGCCCTGCCTTCCCATCCCCACTGCCTCTTCCTGGGCTTGGGTCTGGGTGGAGGCGGCCCCGCTCTGGAGCTCTAGCTCTCTGCTCCACAATCCCTATTTCTTCTCCCTGCGAGACTCCTGTTTCTTCTTCTCTGATGCCGCCGCCTTCAGCTTGGCCGGATCCGTCACAGCCAAAGCCTGAAAAGAGAGAGGGAGTGTGGAGAGGGGAGGAGTGAGTCACTACGGGAGGAAAGAGAGAGAGAAAGAGAGAGAAATAGAGAGATAAGCAAGAAGGAAAAAGAGAGAGGGGGGAAGATGTGGATTAGGCGGGAATGGTCAGGTGAGTTTAACGGATGTGAGGAACCAGAATAAGGGAGGTAGTTTCATTACAGAAGAGAAGAAGAAGAAAAAAGAGAGTGAAATGCTAAACGAGTGGTTAGAAGGAGATGAACACCAGGGGAACTTTCGGTTTCTGGAAAGGGAGGACAAAACAGGAAGTGGCCAGTTAGGGAGTGATAGCGTGACATCACAGCACCTGAACAAAAGAATCTTTAAACAGCTGACCTTTGACCCCTTGGGATGCAGAAACATGTTTGATTATCTATTGTTTTTTTTGTTTTGTTTTTTCATAAAGAAGGTTCAGTTCTGTCAGAAACCTGGTGCAGTGAATAATTGTGAAAAGATGAAGTGAATAATTTTTCCCAAGGAAAATACTTTCTTTTAACCCAGATTTACAGTAAGTGGACTTTTTAAATAGAGAAACATTACGAGTTTATGCCAGGGTTTTGGAAAGATACTGGCATTGCATTTGCGTTTGATGCTACTAGCAGTGCATAAATTAATCACTTCACCTTTAAAGGAATATTCCAAAGTAAATACAAGCTTAAGCCACAGAATTTAAAATTCTGTTGACAGAACTTGTTTTTAACCTGAAAATATTCCTTTAAGTGACATCAAATCTAGAAATATGTCCAAGAAAGATTTACAGTTACTGTACATCTTATCTTTTTGACTGCTTTTGTAGTATAAATACTTTATGCAGCAAGTTTCCGCTATAGGATTTTAAAGTTCTGTAACCTGCATTCAGTTCACTGGATATTGGAGGGTGGACTGGGTTTACACTGACAGAACCAAAAAAATAAAGAAGTGAAAGAGAAAGAGTGAAGCTGACAGGAGACGCACACAGAGGAGCACAAAAAGAGGAGTGTATACCGAAACGGATGACAGAAAGAATAAAGGCAATAAAGATAGAAAGAACATAAACAATACAAGATTGGAAATCTGCTAGTTTTTTTCCTGTAAAAGATGAGATGCAGTGGCTTGATTGTACATGATAGTGTTTGACATGATATAATACATGATTAAAGTGGATACATGATTCAGTCTGACAGCATTTTACTCTTCACCTGTGGAGAGAACGGAGGACAGCAGGAAAGGGAGGGGACGAGACGGCTAGAGGAGAAAAATCAGTGATATGGAGAAAGTGAAGGATAATGATGTGGAAAAGTGCACAGAAGAAAATAAACCCAGAGGGATAGAAAGAGAAAAGTAAGGTGGTATGTAAATGAATGGCACGTTAGCAGAGAAAAAGATGTATGAGCTCCATTTGACTGCCAGCTCTATGACACTGATACCCTAAATTTGGACGACGAATCAATTTTAATTTTTTGATTTCATTCCAGTTTAAACTTTAATGCCGTCCCATAGGTATCTTAAGGATTGTTTTACTGTTTCTCCACATGGCTTATTGCACACAATTGCAGTATATGCAGCAACAACAAACATGCCTGTGTGCTTGTATCCTTCAAGAAATGTAGTTTTGACGCCAATGCTATATCCCAAATCTCCACTGCTTCTATTTTTGATGAGGTACAGCTACTCTAGTCTAGACATGTACTGGATTACAAGTATGTTTACATGCATTGCGAATGAGGCTTCATAAACTGGCATGCAGACAGGAGCACAAACACTGAGGTAGATGTAGCTTTAATTGGAGCTTTGACTTCCATGAACCTGACGTTTCTTTAGTGCTTATTTTTATTATTACATTTATTTTATTATATTTATTTATTAATATAAATAAATAATTATAACTATTTTATTTTACTTTTTTTTATATTACATTTTAATGTATTAATTTATTTAATTTAATTTATTATATTTATTATTACTACAAAGTATTATTATATTAAGCCTTAATTAAGCCTAATATACACTATCAGTCAGAAGTTTGGAATATATACGATTTTTTAATGTTTTTTTTTTTTTTAAGTATCTTATGCTCACAAAGGCTGCATTTATATCAGAGGTCACGTTAACTGAAAATTATCCATCATTGACGGATTTTTTTTTTTTTTTTTTTTCAGTGACACAAAAATCTAAAGACCGTCCGTCATTTTGACAGATTACAATGAGGGTGATTTATTATAAATTGCAGCTGTAATTCCCACCACTGTCCAGTTGTGTTTGTTTACGCACAGGCGAGAACACACGAGCTACAACGATCTATCACGCCATATTAAAGAGCGCCAAAACGGTATTTATTGCACAGAATTTGAAATCTGAGACTTTGTTTCATATCAAAAGTAACACAAAGCCTAGTCTATTGCTATTTATTGGAAGGAAGACGCAACACGTACTGTTCATTCATCAACTGAAAACAGCATATACCAAAAGATCGATTGTGATTTAAGAATCAATATTGGTTCATTAAAATGAGAATATATTAAAAATTGAATTTTTTTTTTTCTTTACCCAGCCCTAGCTTATTTTGTTTTTAAACACTGCGCTGTCGTCCTGTAACGTTAGGTACATGATTAAAAATGAAAATGTGAACAAAAATAAAAGCAATTAAATGTGTTATTCTAATTAAAATATAACAAATTAAAATAACGAGTAATAATAGATTATCTAATGCAACCTCTGATATTATTATTATTATTATTATTATTATTATTTAATGTAATTTATTTCAGTGATGGCAAAGCAGAATTTTCAGAAACCATTACTTCAGTCTTCAGTGTGGCATGATCCTTTAGAAATCGTTCTAATATGCTGATTTGGTGCTCAATTATTAATAATGGTTCTTATTATCACTGGAAACAGCTTTTGCTGCTTAATATTTTTTTTTGTGGAATATTTTGCCCCTCAGGATTCTTTGATAAATGGAAAGTTCAAAAGAACAGCACTTATTTGAAATAAATCTTAAAACATTATAAATGTCTTTACTGTCACTTTTGATCAATTTAATGCAACTTTGCTTAATAAAAGTATTAGTTACTATTTTAAAATAACTTAATAATAAATAAATAAATAATAAAGCAACTGTTAAAAAAACAATCTAATAAAATTTAAAAACAACAATAATAACAATAAAAAAACCAACTGTTTTCAACATTGCTAATAATAAGAAATATTTCTTGAGTACCAAATCAGCATATTAGAATTTCTTAATGATCATGTGACATTAAAGACTGGAGTAATGATGCTTTAAAAATTCAGCTTTGCATCACAAGAATAAATTCTATTTTAAAAAAAATATCAAAACAGAAAGTAGTTATTTTAAATTGTAATAATATTTAACACTATTACTGTATTTTTGATTAAATAAATTCGTCCTTGGTGAGCATAACAAACATTCAAACCAAAAAATCTTAAATATTCCACACTTTTGACTGGTAGTGTGTGGAAATACACTGACTTGACTTGTATTAAAAAGGACCTTGGTCATACTAACCACAGACAAAAGAGGGGGAGACCACTGGAGGACAGGAGGTCTTTAATAAAGCGCAAGTGAAAGAAACTAGCAAGCGTGTGTGCACGTGAATGTGTATTTGTGTACACGTGCTTGTTTAGGGTGGACTCGGGTGAGCACTTGCCTGTTTTTGCTGTGATCCTTCTTTTCCTTTGCCTTTCTTGCCATGTTTACTAAGGGGACAAAAATACAAAAATTGCATGAACAACGAGGCCACCTGGTGGAAGGAGGACTCAACTGCTTGTTATGTAGTTGCCCTATAGTTATAGTAGCTTCAGACGCTGAAAGTTGTTTTTTTCACAGATGTACAGTAACTCAACATACTGTTCTACTTGTAAATAACAAACTTTGGCAAGTCTAGTGATTAGTTCTGCTATGCAAGTGCTTGTTGTATCAACCTTGAACAACTGTTCAACAGATGGACAGATTATAGCTATAATGGACAGGCACATAAAAACAAATCAATCAGTGGTTGGCTGCTTAAATGTCACTCTTCCTGTCTAAGTGTGCAGTTCTTAAAGTAGTTACATTAGTCCAGCTATGCAAGAATAGGTGACTTAGTAACCCCCAGTTTGGTTGGAGGTGCCGTCAAAGCCTTGCTCATGACGTGTGTGTTTTTGTGCGAGTGTGTGACTGGTGGGGATCTGGGCTGTGTCGTGGTAAGTGTGTGCGTGTGAATTGGAGCGTGTGTGTCTAGGCCGGGTAGAGGCTCTGGTCGGGCTTGAGGGAGCAGATGCTCCCAGACTGACCTCATGCTCAAGCTGAACACTCGTCTGGCGACCAGGAAACGCATCAGATAGTAAATTGCCACAATGAGGATCAGCAGTCCCAACACTACGCCAATAATGGCCCCTGTTATCACACCAGCCTGGACTGGAACTGAGAGAGTAAGAGAGAATATAAAGTGAGAAGTGCTCCTGTAGAGTTTCTACTGATCTATTAGCTGCATTGTGTCTTTGCCTTAATGCACCTGTTTTATGTAGTGTGGGTTTTTACGAACACGACTATATTACTGTAAAATAACTCCAAACAACATCAATCAATGTCCACCTGGAAATGTTCTCATCTTTTCCGCGCAACCAAGCCGGCATATCCCACTAATACCGCACTGAGAAGTTAAATTTACTGTTTAAAAGGGAAACAAAGGAAAATCAAAAACACCTGTGCAAAAATGCATTTATTTGATGAATTAGTCTCTGTGTGAGGCATGTGGATTCAACAATGGCTATTTTTCATGGAAATTGTACTCTTAGAAAAAAAAATGTACAACCACACAGGGAAACCACTCAGGACTGTCTGCTTCACTGTTATTTTGTGCTTCCATTAGCAGCAAACTTTCATCTCCTGCCATATGATCTACTAGATTTTGTATGCCACCTTGGAATAAGATGGGCCTAAAGGCAAAAAGCAGTCTTAATAGTAACTGCAGCATGAGAGGAAAGCAAAACAGGAACCCGAATGATTTTCCTGTGTAGCACGTTTTGCTGCAAAGCAGCTATTTTTGTTTTTAAAAATCATTTTTTATTAGTAGATGAAGACAAAAATGTTTATAGTGAGCTGTTACCCTTCTCAAAGACCAGCAGTCGAACGCTGGAGGGGCGGCCGACGATGTCAGGTGGGTTCTTAGCATCACAGGTGAAGGTTCCATTGTCTGTGTAGTCAACATTCTTGATCAGGATAGAACCATCACGGCGATTTGGGTTCCCCACAAATTCCAGACGGTCCCGGAATGGGCCTTTGTTATCAGCATAGGCAACTCCACCTCCGTAGTGGAAAATCTAAATAATGATAGACAGCTTATATTATCATCCTACAGTTGAGGTCAAAAGTTTACATACACCTTGCAGAATCTGCAAAATGGAAATTATTTTACCAAAATAAGAGGGATCGTACAAAATGCGTGTCATTTTTTATTTTGTACTGACCTGAATAGGATATTTCACATAAAATACATTTACATAATAGTCCACGAGAAAAAGTTGAATTTATAAAAATGACCCTGTTCAAAAGTTTACATACACTTGATTCTTAATACTGTGTTGTTACCTGAATGATCCACAACTGTGTTTCTTTGTATATTTGTTCATGAGCCCTTTGTCCTGAACAGTTAAACTGCCTGCTGTTCTTCAGAAAAATCCTTAAGGTCCAACATATGGTTTTTCAGCATTTTTGTGTATTTGAAATCTTTCCAACAACGACTGTATGATTTTGAGATCCATCTTTTCACGCTGAGGACAACTGAGGGACTCATATGCAACTATTATATTAGTTTCAAATGCTCACTGATGCTTTAGAAGGAAACATGTTGCATTAAGAGCTGGGGGGTGAAAACTTTTGAACAGAATGAAGATGTGTACATTTTTCTTATTTTGTTTAAATATCTTTTTTTTTTTTTTTTTCATTTAGTACTGCCCTTCAGAAGCTACAGAAGATACTTAAATGTTTCCCAGAAGACAAAATGAGGTAAATTTACCCTGATCTTCAAATTCCAAAAGTTTTCACCCCTTAATGCTTAATGTTTGCTTCTGAAGCATCATTGAGCGTTTGAACCCTCTGTAAAAGTTGCATATGAGTCTCTCAGTTGTCCTCTGTGTTTTTAAACTTTTGATCTCAACTGTGTATCGTATCATAAAATCTAAAACTATAAACAAATGCATCAATTAAAAAGAATCTTAACAGCAAAACTACTTTTAGTATATAATGTGATTTTACCGATAATTTTTGATTTAATAATTATACTGATAAACTTTTTTACAAATCAAATGAAGTCATGCTATTCAATTCCCTCTGTTTCATTGCATAGAAAAAATTAAATTAGATTTTGAACTACCGGAATTACCTGTAGGAACGAGCATCCAGAAACGAATGCAGCCAGTTGGCCAACTAAAAGCCTTGCACGGCACAGCACAATTTGGAAAGCAGAACTACACCCACAAGGACCTAATATTTCTATTTGCATGGTAATTATATCTACAAACCACACAGACACATAGATATTATTCCCAAGGGGTGGGCATGTTTTCATGCAGATATGTGAATTACACTACTTGTGCATACACCTTTTAACAGGTTTAGGGAAATGCAATCACACTACATACTCATACAATAATATGAGGCTTCATGCTGTAATTGCAAATTAAAATAATTATTAAAAACTTGTGAAACCGAAGTAGCTGCTCTCAAGCAAGCACTGCCTTTTTAATTTTCTTTACAGATGCAGACCTATAATAAGACATCCAGTCAAATAAAGTTATGTGATATAAATATGTTCTTCTTTTGTCCTTCTTTTGTCGCCTTGGTTTGCTGAAGAATGCTTGACTATTCAGAAATAAGTGCAGTCTTTAAATGAACAAGATCTAAAATTAAGTGAGTTTCTGCGTGCACTGTTTCTACGCACTGAGATGCTGTCTTTAGCCCCATCTGGACGGTAGTGCCATGAGAAGGTTACGTCTGGAGAAGTCCATTGCCAAGAGAAGAAAGAGCAGGAGAGTCTGACGTCTGTGCCCACAAGCGCATGTCTCTCCCAGCTTGTGTACACAACAATAGCCGTGGTCTGAGAGGCTGGAGCATACAAACACACAGAGTGAGGAATACTAGCCTACATAGGGATACAAATCTAAAAAATGAATAAATTCCTCAATTTTTTGCACATTATATAAAAATGCATATTTAAAAGTTTAGATATAAAAATAATTCTTTATACATTACCAGTCAAAAGTTTTTGAACAGTAAGATTTTTAATGTTTTTAAAGAAGTCTCTTCTGCTCACCAAACCTGCATTTATTTGATCCAAAGCAGAGCAAAAACAGTACAATTCTGAAATATTTTTACTATTTAAAATAACTGTTTTCTATTTGAAAGTATTTTAAAATTTAATTTATTCCTGTGATTTCAAAGCTGATTTTTTTTAGCATTGTTACTCCGGTCACATGATCCTTCAGAAATCATTCTAAAATTCTGATTTGCTGCTCAAAAAACATTTATTATGATTAATATTATGTTGAAAACAGCTCATTAGAATTTTTTCAGGTTTCTTTGATGAATAGAAAGTTCAGAAGAACAGCATTTATCTGAAATATAAATCTTTTGTAACACCATACATGACTTTAGCATCACTTTTGATCAATTTAAATCATCCTTGCTAAATAAAAGTATTAATTTCTATAATGTCTTTCTCAAAAAAAAAAAAAAAAAATTATACTGACTCCAAGCTTTTGAATGGTATAGTATATAATGTCACAAAAGCTTTTTATTTCAGATAAATGCTGATCTTTGGATCTTTCTATTCAACAAGGAATCTTGAAAAAAACATACTCAACTGTTTTAAATATGGATAATAATATAACAATAAATGTTTCTTGAACAGCAAATCAGCATATTAGAATGATTTCTGAAGGATCATGTGACATTGAATACTGGAGTAATGATGCTGAATATTTAACTTTGATCACAGGAATGAATTACATTTTAAAATAAATTCAAATAGAATATTTTAAATAGCAAAAATATTTCCAAATTTTACTTTGTTGTTGTTGGCTTGGTGTATTTCTTTAAAAAACATTAAATCTTACTGTTCAAAAACTTTTGACTGACAATGTGTATTTATTTTATTTTAAAAAAAATATGACAACATAAATAGCAGCATTTGTATCGTTAATATATTCTATAGCGTAAGAATTTCAAGTACACATTAGAAAGTATTACAAAAGCTTAACTTCATTAAACTGACACAAAATAATACAAAATAAACCTTGAATTATAACAAAAAAACAAATACTTGTTTTGTAATGTCTTTGATTCTGCAGTTTATTCTTGTTATTATTTGATAAGAACTAAAAGAACTAAAGAGTTACAGATATAATTAAAAGAATAAAATGCTCTATTTAAAACATAAAAAAGCAGTAAAATTCAGGAAAGATTCTTTCTATTCTGACTGTGTGATCAGTCCTTTTTGATCTACCTCATCTCTCAAACCTGGCCAGTTTTGAACAGGTAGACAACAGGTGCATAAAGCACAGGTGAGTCTCAACGTACAATAATTCTGTTATATTGTATGAGAAGGACTTCTGCACATTTTCTGGTTAGCTTCAAAGTTAGTTTGTTTGCTTTGTTGTTACAAAATGCTGAAATGCAAGATGGATGAAATGTATTTACCTATGCCCAAGAGCACCACGGACGTCAGTGCCAGTACAGACAGCATGATCTCCCTCCGATCTCCCCGCAGGTCACTATGTGAGGGGTTCCGAGAGAGCGAGGGACGGAGAAAGGAGAAGAGATGGAGGGAAGAAGGGAATGAGACCAGAGGGCATCAAGATGAGACTATTGAGTCCTGGACTTTATACCCAACCACACCCCAAACTTAAGCCCCGCCTCCACCACCTCATTATATCTTGCCTTCTGTTTGGCCCCGTCCCTGACACCATAGTCTCTCTCTCTCTCTCTCTCTCTCCGTCTCCCTCTAAAAGACTGTCTATGAACACGATATAGAAAGGACAAGTGATACAATAACCTGAGAATGAATCCACTCTCTCGCTCTCCAGCCAGTTAATAAAAGCATCCCGGCATCTGTTTGACAAGGAAAGATCAAATTTGAAGGACAAAGACGCTGCAGCAATAAAGAAAGACAATCTCTAAGTGAGTCAGATTGTGTTTGGAGTTCACTGTGTATGTGTGTGTGTGTGTGTATCTGTGGTTTAATACTCTGATACCTCCCTTCTCCTTATCCTGTCACGCTTGAGTGCTGTTTGTCTGTAATCCTTCCTCTCTTATGCTGATGATTCGGCTCTATAAACAAAACATACCCTGAGAAGCCGCTGGTCTGAAAACACAATGAGCTTCAGGTCTTTTCCATCTCACCTGTCCTGACCCGGTCGCCATCTGCCTGCCACTCACATTCACCGGAACAGGAAAGGACGATGGATAGAAAGGTGAAAGGTGTAATTTATGTGCCGACAGCATCGCCAAATAACGTAATGATGTTTCCAAACAGGTTTCCTGAGCATTCCACCTGCCATTATTTGGACAAACAGGCTTTCATTTCCTAAATTCAAGCCAAAAGGTTGAGCCAGTGTTGCCAAAGCAATGTTCTGATATCGGACGAATCAACCCTACCTTAATTTGCATATTAAACTGGACCAACACTTCATCTTTAACCCTTTAAAGCGTATTGTATCATATTTAATATATGAATCTCTAAGGCCTCTAAATTATAAACATAATCATATTTACTGAAAAACCTGCTGAGCACAATCTACTACACGCCTTCTGTCATTTGATTAATAATTTATAGTTTTTTAGTAAGTAAAACGGCTTCTAGTATAATTGTAAAAATGTTTTTTTTATAATGATTTATTAAATATTTTTATTAATTTTTTTTACTGATTACGTATCATCAATACATAATGTTATGTTAAATGATGTTACAAATATCAGATATGATAAATCAGGCCTTGAAGAACATTTATTTGTACATATTTTGTATTGTATTTGCATTATATGTTTTGTGTGATACATGGCTGTCAAACGATTAATTGCGATTAATCGCATACAAAATAAAAGTTTGCCTAATATATGTGTGTGTACTGCTTGTAATTATTATGTATATACAAATATAAACACGTTTATGTATATATTTAAGAAATATTTACAAGTATAGGTATTTTTATCATTTGTATAGAATTTATATTATATACAAATACAAATATTTTGTACATAAATAACATATTTCTCTTAAATATACATTAAATTGTGTGTGTGTGTGTGTGTGTGTGTGTATATATATATATATATATATATAAAATTATATAGAATTACACACAGTAGACACATATATATTAGGCAAACTCAAACTTTTATTTTGTATGCGATTAATTAATCGTTTGACAGCCCAAGTGTAATATAGTTATAATTATACATTTTTAACAACTTTTAACTTTTAACAACAGTTTTTAAGCAATAGTGCATACTATGGCAGCCCGTTTCTGCCACTGAATAAAAAAAGATATTTGTGAGTTTTTATCTTGCAATTAAAAAAAAAGTCATTATTGAGAGACATAAACTCACATTTGCAAGAAAAAAAGTCAGACTTTTGATCATCGTATTTATAAAAATATATATATATATTTTTGAGCAATAGTGCATACTATGGCAGCCCGTTTCCGCCACTGAATAAAAATTTAAGAAAGGTAATTGCTACTTTTTATCTCGCAATTCTGACTTTTTTTATAAAGTCAGAATTATGAGACAAGCTCGGAATTCTGTAAAATAAAGTCGCAATTCTGTGAAATAAATTCAGAATTGCGAGATATAAACTTGCAATTCTGACTTCTGACTCACAGAATTGCAAGTTTTTATCTTGCAAGTGTAACTTTTTAAGCAAAATTGTGAGAAAAAAAGTCAAAATTGTGAGATATAAACTCACCTTTGCAAGGAAAAACTTCAGAATTTTGATCATTGTATTGTATATGCATTATATGTTTTGCCTGCCACAAATTACAGAGCTTTGATCATAAAATTACGTATTTAAATTGCATTATGTTTTGTATAATATAGTTATAAATATACATTTTTAACTATTTAAAAGTCTGTCACTTTACTGTCACTTCAACTTAATTTGTCCATGACGAACAGAAGTAATAATTTCTTATTTTCTTATTTAGTAATAATTTCTAATTTCTTAAAAGTATATATTTTTAAGCAATAGTGCATATTATGGCAGCCTGTTTCCACCACCAAATAAAAATTTAAGAAAGGTAATTGCTACTTTTTATCTCGCAATTCTGACTTTTTTTATAAAGTCAGAATTATGAGACAAGCTCGCAATTCTGTAAAATAAAGTCGCAATTCTGTGAAATAAAGTCAGAATTGCAAGATATAAACTCACATTTCTGACTTCTGACTCACAGAATTGTGAGTCTTTATCTTGCAATTCTAAATTTTTAACCAGAATTGTGAGAAAAAAGTCATTATTGAGCGATATAAACTCGCATATGCAAGAAAAAAAGTCAGAATTTTGATCATAATATTGTATATGCATTATATGTTTTGCCCGTCACAAATTACAGAGCTTTGATCATAAAATTACGTATTTAAATATCATCTTATTAACGCAAAATATTGGGAAATATTGCGAGAACTAATATTTATATGCATCTTATGTAACCTAAGTAATCTGCTATACTGCTAATTACTGGTAACTTAAATATTCACTTTCTGGACATAACAATAATAATACATTTTATATAATTAAAATAGTAATAAATAAATAGCATATTAAAAAAAGTATATATATATTTTTTTTTATTTTTTTTTATTTTATTTTTATTTTTTTTTGTCTATAAAAATGCCAGGTTAATATCTTAGGTTTTACAGGGTTAAAGTTATTTTTCATCTAAATATGAAAATTCTGTAATTATTTACTCACCATCATGTAATTTTGGTTACCAGTTACTTCCATTTTATGTACAACAAAAAAACAAAAATCTTGTTTACTACATGAGAAAGTCATTCAGGTTCGGAATGAAATAACAGTGAATAAATGATGACATATTTTCCAGTTTTGCATTTAAATGTATGCATTTGGCAGCTGTGTTTATCTGAAGCGACATAAATAGCACTAAAAGTATCCATCTTTTCAGTTCATGTATTCCCTAGCAATTGAACCCATGACTTTGGCGTTGCTTGTGCTACTCTCTATCCCTTTAAGAACTATCCCTTCATAAACAAACAAGTTGAATGAATGCATAATGATAACAACATCACATCAAGGAGAAAAGAAAGATGGGGCGAGAGAGTAAGAAAGACAGCGAGGGAGAGAAAGTCACCCCCTGACCCTGTTTCTCCTCTCGTTGCCCTTTCACCAGGACACGTTTATGGGACAAAGGCATCTCTTTCTTCATCCTTCTCTTTTTCCATTTCTCCCTCTCTTCAGATTCCTCTCCTCTGCTGACGTCTTCCAGACACAACAATACAGAGAGAGACAGACAGAAAGACATGGGGTGAGCGGGCGGGTCTAATTTAGAGCTGCTTTCTCTCTCTTCCACCATCGTTGTGTCTACAGACAAAGCTGTGCATTCTTTCCGCCTCCAGTCTCTCACCCACTCCTCTTTTCCCAGTAAAATGGCATTAAAACGGACAAAACATATTAGAAAGGGAGATATAAACACACGGGTTGATATGAGGACACAGGCATAGTGCCTTAATAAAAGTGATAATTTTGAAGGAGAATCAGCAGCTTTTGAATGTACAGTGCAGATCACAATCTTCAGTATTTTGGTTTTCAATAAACTGGTGCGCTTACCTTTCTTTTGCAACTAGCAAAACCACATTACGTGACTGACTCAATAGATTCATTATCTCAGCCATGCTTTTTCTGCTAGGAAAAAAAGAAACAATTAAGTCAGTTTTAAACAGGCTAAATCAGTTTAAAAGCATCTTATTGCTGTTTAGCAGTTTTAGATACACCATTCTAAAATGTAGGTTTTTTATGTATTTCAAAGAGGTCTCATGCTCACCAAGGCTCACCAATCAAAAATACAGAAAATTGTAAAACATTATTACAATTTTAAAAAAGTGTTTTCTACTTAAACATATATGAAAATGTAATTTAAAAAAGTGAGAATTGCAAGATATAAACTCGCATTTGCGAGAAAAGTCTGGATTGTGGGAAAAATTCAGAATTGCACGGAGGGAAAAAAGTCACAATTACGAAATAAAAAAAGTCAGAAAAAGTAAGAATTGCGAGATATAAACTCGCATTTTCAGGGGAAAAAAATGATTTATGAGAAAAAAGTCAGAATTCTGAAATATAAACTCACATTTGCGAGAAACGTCTGAATTGTGAAAAATAAAGTCAGAATTGCAAGATATAAACTCACATCTGCGAAAAAAGTCAGAATTGCGAGATAAAAAAGTCAGAAAAAGTAAGAATTGTGAGATATAAACTTGCATTTTCAAGAAAAAAACTGATTTGAGAGAAAAAAGCCAGAAGTACGAGACATAAACTTGCAATTTCGAGAAAAAAAGTCAGAATTGTGAAATAAAAAAGTCAGAAAAAGTCAGAATTGCGAGATATAAACTCGCATTTGCAAGAAAAAGTCAGAACTGCAAGATATAAACTCGCATTTTTGAGAAAATAAAAACAGATTTGAGAGATAAAGTCAGAAAAAGACAGAATTGTGAGATATAAACTCATATTTTCAAGAAAAGCCAGAATTGCTAGTTAAAAGTCAGAATTGCGACATATAAACTTGCATTTGCAAGAAAAAGGTCAGAATTTATAACTTCTGACGAAAAAAAACGAAAGGGCTTACAGTATCACTGTATATATACAGTATATCAAAGTATCACTGAAATATGGTACAATAATTTTTGAGTTCATAGGTGAATAACTAGTTTGACTGTTTACCATTTGCTGCTAAGCAAGCTAGCTAACAGGCTAGATAATGAAGCAAAAAATAAACTTAAGCACATTAAAAATGCAACTGATGACAGTTTACTAAACCTGAGAAATATAATAATACATAACGGTCAGTACGTCAGCTAACAAAAGCAGCCGAATATGACATTTCTGCTGGTTTCCAAGGTTACGGGTCCCTTCTCCCCTTCTTTTTTCAGTTCAGATCTACAGGGACTGTGAACCTTATTAGACATTTCTGCAAATATGCCAGTTTAGGCATTTTTGGCCAATTTACTGTAATCCTGGAGGAGATACAACTAAAAACAAACGGACAAATAAGAATACATAACTCAAAAATGGGAATGCATAAACAAGGCGATGCAATCGAGTTTACGCTAATGCAAGTATATTAGACATGTTTGTTGCATATGGATGGAAATCAAAGAGCATGACCACAGTGTTGACATTGGGTTTGACTTTGACAGCAGGACCAATCAAATTGCACCATCAGCTGAATCCCAAATGAGAGCGACTGGAACACACAGTCTTGAGTGACAGCTGTAGAATGAGCACAGGGAAAGAAAGACAGGCTGCTGAAAAACCTGCAAAAGAGGGAAAATTGAGAAAAGATAAGAGACGACTGTGTATGTATGTGTGTGCCGCACAGATGCAAAAAAGCAGCAGTATATACATGAGAATAAACTGCTGAAGTGTAGACTAATGTGAAATGGAACTGAAATGATTGCATATCTACTTTATATACTGGTGGAAGTATCTTTATAAATAACTGTAAAGATATACAGAAACACCTTAAAGATATCGCTGGGAGCTTTGAAGGAAAGGTCATTTTATGTCAACCATACTGAAACATTATCAATGTGTTTATATATATATATATATATATATATATATATATATATATATATATATATATATATATATATATATATATGTTGGTGTTTTAGCTGGTATTCACACACATGCTGAGCTAATCGTGTCTGTGGTTTAACATGAGATTTCAGGCTGGGTAAAACGGAATAAAGCTAAATAAAATTAAATAAAACACATTTTTTTAATGACTGCAAAAGTTAGCAGTGACATCAGAGAATATTTTAATATGTTAGTATATTATTTATATTATCCCAATTATATTACAAAACACCTGCAAACCCATATGCCTACTAGCAAAAGAGGTGACATAAATAAAATAAAATAATAAAACAAAATAAAATAAAATACAAAAATAAAATAAAATAAAAATAAAATAAAATATTTTTTAATGGTAAGTTATGGTAAGTAATATTTTAAGATGTTAACTGTAATATAAATATTTTATATTATTACAATTATATCACAAAAAAGCTGTCTGACATCATCAAAAAAAAATATGCCTACTAGGAACAGAGGTGACATTCATAAAAAAAAAAAATAAAAAAAAATAAAATAAATACAATTTTTGATGACTATCAAAGTTAGCCATGACATCAGTGAATATTTTAATATGTTAACTGTTAAATATTCTTTATATTATCACAATTATATCACAAAAAAGCTGTCTCACATCATCAAAAACATATGCCTACTAGCAACAGAGGTGACATTCATAAAAAAGTTATATATATATATATACATACATACTGTGGCTGTCCAAGTTAGCAGTAACATCAGAGAATATTTTAAATATTACAAATGTTAACTGTAATATATTCTTAATATTATCACAAATATATCACAAAAAAACAAAAAAAAAAAACCAAAACCTGCCTGACATTATCAAAAATATATGCCTACTAGCAGTGGGTGACATTAATAAAATAAAATAAAATAAAATAAAATAAAATAAAATAAAATAAAGTAAAATAGTTTTTATGGCTGTCAAAGTTAGCAGTAACGTCAGAAAATATTTTAAATATTATAAATGTTAACTGTAATATATTCTTTATATCATCACAATTATATTACAATGCCCACAAACAGACACATACACAGTCCACAGCAAAAAATTAAAAAATAAAATAAAATAAATTAAAAAAAATTATCAAATACACGCCTACTAGCAACAAAGGTGTCATTCATATAATAAAATAAAATAAAAAAATTAAATAAAATGTTTTTTTAACTGTCAAAATTAGCAAAATATTATACTGTAATATATTCTTTATATCATCACAATTATATTACAATGCCCACAAACAGACACATACACAGTCCACAGCAAAATAAATAAATAAATAAATAAATCAAATACACGCCTACTAGCAAAAAAAGTGTCATTCATAAAATAAAATAAAATAAAAGATTTAGGGCTGTTAGCATTACCATGAGATATTAGTAAAATTTCTTCATGATATTATCTTCACAAGCAGCATGGGTAATTATACACAAAAATATGTAGCTGTTTTTATATTTTAGGAATGGGGGTCATTATGTTTGGTAGTCCTTGGCAATGAAAAGTTAGAAGAATCATTGTTTAACACAAAAATTTAAGACAAAAGTTCACAGTCGGGCCACTAACGGCATCACACACATCAGCTGAAAATAAACAGTGTGACACAATAGAGTCTCACAACACATAAACTGTGCTAAAAGAGTCTCAAAGCAAATGCTGAGCATTTTTCGAAATCAAAACTAACCTAACAGTGCACACAAAGCATAAAGAGATAAGAATAATATTAAATTAAAATCCAAACATAGTATCTAATGACACTAAAATGACAACAAGAAAGTCACAATACAGTACGTTGAGTTTAAATTTAAACGTTTTATTTTAAACCTAACAAACCTCTTTTTGTGAAATGTTCTGCTACAAAAAAAAAAAAAAAAAAATGTTTTGTACATAACCGACGTTTCAACAATTAAGTAATCCACATTATTATTTATTTAATTGTGGTCTAACTAGTCAATACCATGCAGTGTACATTATATCGGATGACATTAGGCGTATATGTCACCGAATAGAAACATCCACACACACACACTCCACAGCAAAAGACCGCTTAAAACCGTCTGACATCATCAAACCCAAGCCATGGACTGTGGCAGCAACACACACACACGCCTAATGGCAACAGAGCTGACATTCAGCTGGGTCACATCGGGACAAAGAAGCGATCTGTCTTTTCTTCCTCCCTCCATTCTACCCTCGGCTCTTGTTCTCACATGGCAGGGATGTCACAGGGAGCACCAAAACAAGGGATGCAGGGAGAGAGAGATGAAGGGATGCAGAGGAGGGGCATAAAATGGAGAACAAAAGCATTGTTTGGACTCAAAGATGAGTTATTGTGTTGAGGAACCGTGTGCTGGAGTAGGAGTGAAGAATTGGAAGAAGAGCGAGAAAGAGAGAAATCTGGGGCCAGTTTGGTGTTGTACTTTCTCTCTGCCCCCTGTCAATGGAGGAGGACAGAGAACGGGCCTCGTTTGACTCATTCCACCGATTTTGTGAGCTAAAACACTCTCAGGGAGTGTTTGAGACTGTTTGCTGATAAGTTAGTATGACACACACGCGGTCCTCTGGGTGGAGAGCGGTTTATTTACCCTGAGGAAACAGAGCCTGGCAGCGAAACCTTTCAGCGCTCACACACATATTCTGGTCCATACTCAAAGAATACAAGCCTAGAAGAGATTGTTCATTCAAGAATGAAAATGGCCATCATTTACTCACCCTCATGTCGCTCCAAACACGTGTATGTCTCTTTTTTGGGCCATAAAAGGAGAAATGATGAAGACTTTGCGGCCGTACAATTATAGCGAACAGGTACCGAAGCTTTCAAGCTTCAAAAAGGACACGTGGAATCATGATGAAAGTGGTCCATAGGACTCGTAAGCTAGGCTATACTTCTTTCAGAAGTCGTCTGAAGTCATTCAACAGTGCATAATGTACAAATGTGTGAGCAAGACTCAAATTTAAAGACATACGTCACAAAAAAAAGAAAATGCTTCTGCAAAACAAAAGATACACTATTTATTTTTCTCTGTATCAAAACATAAATTTGTATAACTGTAACTGCTCATACAAGTAAAATATGCTTTATTTGTATTTAGTAAAAATAAAACCACACAAAACATAAATAATAATGCTAACATCTCAGACTAGCATACTCCATAGTGCGAACTTTTTTAAAATTAAACGTTAAAGGACACAATAAAAAGCAATTAAGTTTTACCCAGTGTGCTGTCATTGTTTTGAGTAAAAATGTCTACTGCTGGCAGTCCAAGCAAATAATAAACGTTTTCACATTAGAAATGCAGTCAAGCACAGTAGTTTGTCGTACAGTGCACAGACGGTTTCCGCCACTGAATAAAAAACTAAAGGAAATCGCGATTTTTTTTTTAATTGCATGATACAAACTCACAATTCTTACTTTTTTCCTTAGAATTGCGTGGTAAACTCGCAATTCTTGTTTTTATTCTCAGCATGAAGTAAATGTTGCAATTCTGAGAAATAAAGTCAGCGTTGCAACATACAGACTTTTCCTTTTTATTGCAACGTAACGAGTTAAATCAGAATTGTACAATATAAACTCGCAATTTTGAGAAGTCTTTTTCCCTCAAGATTGGACTTTATAACAATTTTTATAAAGCTGAACAGAAAATCTGAACAGAAAATAAAAGCTAAGCTAATATTAATAACCGGCCTGTCAAATGATTAATTGCGATTAATCGCGTAGAAAATAAGTTTGAGTTTGCCTGTATATGTGTACTTAGTATGTATGTATAAATACACACAAATTAATGTATATATTTAAGAGAAATGTTATGTAAAAATATTTTTATTTATATATAATATAAATAATATAAAATTATAATACATATACTTGCAAAGATTTCTTAAATATATACATGAATGTGTTTATATTTATATATATACATAATAATTAAATAAATATTGCAATTCAGAGAAATAAAGTCAGAGTTGAGAGATATAGACTTTTTACCTTTTTTTATTGCGGCATAATAGCAAGTTAAATTTGAATTGTACGATATAAACTCGCAATTTTGAGAAGTCTTTTTCCCCCAGAACTCGCAATTGCAAGTTTATATTTCACAGTTCTAAGAAAAAATAGTCAGAATTGCAAGATACAAACTTGCAGTTGTGAGAAAAAGAGTCAGAAAGGCTAGCTTTTAATCTCACAATTTTGAGAAATAAAGTCAGAATTGCAGTTCTGACTTTCCTAGCAATTGCGAGTATCTCGCAATTCTTTTTTTCTTATAAATGTTAGATATACACTCGCAATTGCGTTATAAAAAGTTGCAGTTATGAGAAATAATTGCGAGATACTCGCAATTGCGAGAAAGTCAGAATTGCAAGTTCTTATATCGAAATTACTTTTTATAACTAGCAATTTAAAAAAATAGTCGCAATTCTGATATAAACTCAATTCGACTTTTTTTATTGACACAATAGTGAGTTAAGTCAGAATTGTACAATATAAATTTGCAATTTTGAGAACAATCTTTTTCCAACAAAATTGGACTTCATAACTTCATAATTGAGTTTATTTCATAATTCTAAGAAAAAAGTCATAAAGTCGCAATTGTGAGAAATAGTCAGAATTGCAAGATAAAAAAAAAATATGCAATTCTGTCTTTTCTAGCAATTGCGAGAAAAAAAAAGTCAGAACAGCAAGTTTTTATATCACACTTCTGAGGAAAAACTTTGAATTGCGAGATGTAAACTCGCAATTGCAAGTTTCATCTCATAATTCTGACTTTTTTTCTCAGAAATCTTAGATATAAGCTCGCAATTGCGTGTTATAAGAGGTGGCAATTCCAAAAAATAGTTTAGACTTTTCTCGCAATTTCGAAAATAATTGTGAGAATTGCTAAATGAAAATTTGGAGAAAAGTCAGAAATGAGATTCAAAAAAGTCGCAATAACCTTTTAATTTTTTTATTCTGTGGCAGAAACGGACTTTCATACATTTCAAGTGTTAGTGAAAACTAAAGTGAAGAAACTGAAACAAAAATTTAAGCTGAACAGAAAATCTAAAATAAAATTAAAAGCTAAGCTAATAAGCTAATATTAATAACAGGCCTGCCGAATGATTAATTGCGATTAATCGCATACAAAATACTATATGTGTGTACTGTGTTAGTATGTATAAGTAAACAAATGAATGTATATATTTAAGAGAAATATGTACAAAATATTTTTATTTATATATAAATATAAAATTATAATAAATGCATATACTTGTAAATTTTTCTTAAATATATACATGAATGTGTTTGTATTCATATATACATATATACATAATAATTACACAGTACACACATATAGTAGGCAAACTCAAACTTTTTATTTTGTATGCGATTAATCGTTTGACAGCCCTAATTAATATACAATATAATGGTAAATAACACTAAAACACAGTTAACTCTCTGTAAACATACTGCATAGTAAAGGTAGTATGTCATTCTGAGCACAGCCTGTGAATATATTTAGATGACCAGACTGGTTCAAGTCTTAGATTCCAGTTAATAAAAAAACATGTGGATATAACACAACTCTTCACTAATGAACAGCACAGTCATTTAGCCGACCGCTTCAAGGCTCTTAAAATCAATGCTCTTATCTGCAATCCAAACCAAGGAAGTACATTCAGCTCATGGGCTATTTTAATGAGCGCTAACGGTTGAATTATTAATACTGTATTAATTTCACATTAATTAAACTTGTATTAATTCATTGTAATTCCTTTCTCATAGACTTCCACAGATGGGCGAAGCCTCTCCCATGAACATGCACTATTACTAGACTGTCACAGCAACACTTTAAAATTCTCTTTACAGTCTTAACTCTGACAGAAGCACAGTGTCAAAACCTGCCAGGCTTATTTCAGAGAGGGTGAGCAAATAGTGGGGAAGAGAAAGGGAATTCTTTGAAGGAAGCGATGGAGAGCACAAAAGCGAGAGATGGAAAGAAAGAGCTGGATAATTTAATTTTCCATCTTTGGTCACTGACAATAAAACCGTTGCCCAATTCATTGGAAACCCACCATGCTAACGATACACACTTCAATATGAATATGCACTCACATGATAGTCTATGCATAGATACACACTTAAAACGGCATGTGCGAAATATGTAAAACTGAACCATGAAGACACAAAACAGACAAAACATTCACAAAAACCATGGTGACAAACACCCAAGGCACTCAGTTAGTGAAAAGCAAGTTTATTTTAGCTCCGTATCATTGAAAGTCTATTTACATGTTCATTTCCATTTTTCATTAAGTAGCACAATATCACAGCATTGAAATTCAGCACATTAATATGCAACAAAACATTAAAAGACGCTCCACTGCCCAATAGGAATAAGACGAGCTGACATCAGGAGCCAATCAGAGCGCAGCGATCAATAGTAGTCCTCCAGATCTTGCTTTTCACCCTGATTTTGAATCTGCTGCTGTTTCTTGTAGAGATCTGCAATCTGAAAGAGAGAAAGAGAGAGAGCACGACCGATGCAGGAGATCAGAACAGTTCATTTTGAGAGGGTGTGTTTGTGTGCCTGTGCGTTTCCAACCATCGGGAGACAGGAATAAAAGAAAACCGAAATAAATGAACTGTGAAAATGAGAAGGAAAAGAAAGACAGACAGTGTGGAGCGTAAAAAGATGGATTTCCTTTAACGGATCCACTCCACTTGCTCCACTAAATCACAATGTCACGAAGCTCCGAACTGCGCCAATGTCATCACATTTGACTTTCAGAAGGAAAAACTACTTTAGAATATGGAACTACAACACACATATGGTGTCATATCCTGTGTTTTCCATACATTATGCACTTACGACATTTGCATGTGGGGTAATTACTCTTAAACTTGTGCTTTTTCTACTTTAAAACACATACATACATATATATATATATATATATATATATATATATATATATATATATATATTATATATATATATATATATATATATATATATATATATATATATATATATATATATATATATATATATATATATAGCACTTCTTATTCATTTGTCATTTCTTATTCAAACTTTTCAGACCCACTGTATACACATTAGCACTATGTATTAAATAAATACACATTGTCCCCACTTATGTCTTGCTCCTCATTATTCTGCATTTTGCACGTTACCTGTGAACCTGTGGTGGCATCCTCTGCTTTCTTGTCATCTCTAATCCTGAGGTACCGTGGGAAACGAAGTGAAATGCCTTTCTCTGGGTCCACCTGATGGCCAAAGAGAGAATGGCACAACAAAGAGCCTAACTTAAGCACAATGAACTAAGACCCTGGCACCATGATCTATACAACAAAAACATCAGTCATCAAAAACACTGATTCAGCTTCATGATTCACATGTGCGTGGTGTACTGACCAATCCCATCGCTGCCTTGTAGACCGGAGACAGTGAAAGGTCAGCGCATTTCACCTCCCACACTTGCACCGCCTCCAGCCAGACATCCGGCTCTGCTGATTGGTCCACACGGTAATATGGGCGTGGTTTAGGTAAGATGTGCTCCTGAGATGGATTGCACATAAAGATATTAAACATATGACAGGAACATAAACAACATGGAACTCAAGAAAGCGTAAAGTTTGCTTTACCTTTAAGAAATTGTAATGTTGCTCCAGATCTTCATCTTTGAAGCCTGTTCCAATCTGACAAAAAACAACAAATAAATATACTGCAAAATCTAATGAACATAAAAATTCAAGAACACAACAGTTATATATTAATGCATACATCAACAGCCTGCTCAGCAAGTCTGTATTTGTTGAATTCAAAGAACAGCAAAACAGTAAAATTTTGAAATATTTTTACCAATTAAAATAACTGCTTTCTATTTGAATTCTTTTTAAAATGCAATTTATTCCTGTGATCAAAGCTGAATTTTCAGCATCATTACTCCAGTGTCACATGATCCTTCAGAAATCATTCTAATTTCCTAATTTGCTGCTCAAGAAACATTTTTAAGACAGTTGAGTACATTTAATATTCATATGTGCTCAATGCTTAAAAAAACAAAAAAAACAAACATTTATTATTGTTTAAAAAAAAAGCTGAGTAGAATTTTTTTCAGCTTTTTTTCAGCTTTCTTTGATGAATAGAAATTTCAGACAAAAGGAGATATATATAAAATAAATTCTACTCAGCTTTTTTTTTTAACAATAAAAAAATGATTGTTTTTTTTGTGCAGCAAATTAGAACATTAGAATGATTTCTGAAGGATCATGTGAGTGGACTAATGATGCTAAAATTCAGCTTTGAAATCATAAGAATAAATTACATTTTAAAATATATTCAAATAAAAAAACAGTTCTATTAAATAGTAAAAATATTTCATTTTTCTGTTTTTGCTGTACTTTGGATTAAATAAATGCAGTCTCTTAAAGCATTAAAAATCTTACTGTTCAAAAACTTTTGATTGGTAGTGTATATTCTCCCGTTCAAATATTTGCGGTCCATTTTTGAAATAAATTAATGCTCAATATAGCAAGGACACATGAAATTGATCAAAAGTGACGGTAAACATTCAGAATCTTACAAAACTATTCCAAATAAATTCTGTTGCTTTGAATTTCTATTAATCTAATATCCTGGGAAGAAAATGATGGTTTCCACAAAAATATTAGGCAGCACAGCTATTTGTCAACATTGATAGCAGATGTTTCTCAACCACCAAATCAGCATATTAGAATGATTTCTGAAGGATCAATGTGAAACTGAAAACTGGAGTAATGATGCTGATAATTCAGGATACATCAAAGAAATAAATTACATTTTAAAATATACCAAAAACATGAAACAGTTCTTTTAATTGCAATCATTTCACAACACTGAATAATAATACCTATTTATATGAACTTAACAGTACATAATCATTTATTACAAAAATCTGCCACAAAAGTTGATATATGCGAGTAATTCAATTAATTAAATCTGCATATTGTTCAATTACTTTAATTAAAATCTTTAATCAGTCCACAGTCCTAGTTTTCATTTGTCAAAACGCACACACACACACCTTGCAGACAGACTGGAACTCTTCATTCTCCTCATCGTAGCAGGCCAGTAAAAACCCTCCATAGCTGCCTGCTCTCTTCCCCTTTCCCAGATAAGCACCAATCACGCACAGATCCACTGTGTCTCCAACACCCTCCAGATAGTCCTTCTTCAGCTGCAGAAACAGACCATTAGAAACAATACAGCAGACAGGCAAATGACAGTCCTGACAGCAGTATAAATAAGACTAAATTGCTAAACTACACCGCAAGAAAACATTTTAACTTTATCTCTGTCGTGTTCTGAAGTACAAAAACTAAAAATACATAGAAATGTACCCAAGAGGCAAAACAACTCAAAATTGTCATCACTCTCCCCTTTGTCATTTCAAACCTGTATGACTTTCATTCTTTTGTTGAGAAGAATCAAAAAGATGTTTTGGCACAATGGCAGTCTCAGTCACCATTCACTTTCACTGTTTTCATACAATGGAACTGAATGGCGACTGAGGCTGTCATTCTGCTGAACATTGTGTTACACTGAAGAAAGTATATAAAAAAAAGTGTAAGACAAGTTTGAAACATAAGGGCTGTGTCAAACCTAGAGACTATGAATTAGGAGTTTTAAGCAACAAAAATAAAATCATGCTGAAATAAATTTATGAGACATCTGGGGGTGTACGAGACAGAGGTTCATTTTTCAGAATAAATGCTGCTCTTCTGTTCTACGGACATGCTATTCAGCAAAGAATCATAAAAAACCTGGAGTAATGGCTGCTGAAAATTCAGCTTTTTTTCCTGCTTTTCCTTTAGAAATAAAATATAAGAATAAAACACAGAAAAAAAAAAAACATATTACATATTATGGTTATTGTGAACATAACAGTTGAGTAATTTGTCATTTAACATTGTGATGCACAATATTCTGCCAAAAAATTCAAGTTTTATTTCACAACTATGCCATAATACTTTTTTGGTAATCCAATGAATGAAATACTTTACAAATTAAGTGCGCTTGATCTCATTTCATTCTTTTGTCTTTAATTTGGAATTTGATGGATGCAAACCAAACAATTATTCAGAACTAATGAACAAGTTTGGCATCAGTGCAAGACAGATGCTTCACATTAGACACAACTGAGACAGAAAATAAGACACTAATAACAGTAATATATTCTTAATTTAATTGGAAAAGCCATTTGTAGTAGCAACAAGCAATTATTTGAATTCTGTGTTGACAAGTCAAGTTGCCTGGCAGCCATAAAAAAGCTAGTTCAACCAGACTAAAACTAAAACTCCTGTTACAATCTACAAAACAATCTAGAATCTGAAAACAACCATCAGCAACAGTTTGCAGAGTAGTTTGTCTTTAAAACGCACCATAGATATATCACATTATATAAGGTATAGCAGAATCTCCACCGGCTGTCTCATTTCTGCTGTCAGAGTATATATTCCATCATAGCACTAAGCCTTAATGTCAGGATACAGAGCAAGAGAAAAGCTTAATGGGGTGGAAATTACACTTTAATGACTTACACCTTTTTTCTGACTTTGAATACTTGTCTGGGTTTTATTTTTTAAACATAAAGGATGCATGTGTCTGTCTGAGATTAAAGCACCTGTGTTTCTGCTGTCTGACTTAACATTGTTTCTGAAGTTCTTCTATTAACTACATAGCATTCTGATGTTTAAAACATTAATATGACTAGAGGTCGACCGATGTATCGGTTTTGCCGATTAATCGAGAGGGGTATAACTGCAGCCTGGAGATGTCCAAATGGGGGCAGGAACTTCAAAACAGGGTGGGCGCTCAAATAGGGCGTGGCTTCCTCCCTTTGACAGACAGGCACATGACATGCATGGCAAATTCCCCCCCCAATCCACTTCAGCGCAAACTCCGCCCCACAGCTGATTCTAAAGATTTTATTGATTGTGTCAATCACAGTGTTGATTTCCTACACTATGCTACACAAATGCTAACCCCTAAACCTACCCCACACCTTACCCGAACCTTAACCAGTGAAACTGACTGCACAGCGGGATTGGCGCTAAATAGCGTGGCAGATAAACAGTTAATAGGATTAAGCAATATGAGATCGTCGGGCCATTCTGTAACTCAAATAAAGTAGACTGCCGCTTAAATTGAACGCGACGCGTCCAGTGTGTAAGATACCGGATATCTGTGAGTTCTTCTAGACGCGGCGCTGCACTTTTGCCCGTTGTGTGACTAACATATTTTTATATTTTGATTAGATATCCAAAAATGTTCTAGAATAGAAGCAGTTAAATTGTGAAAGTACACAATATCCATATGTATGCAATTTCAATACTGTGGCCTTTGTGTAGATATTTAAAGATGCCCATCTTTAGCTTGATTGTTGATGTAATGGTAACACTTTACGAGTCCATTTGTAACATTAAGATTGATAAAAGCTGTAGAATAGAAGTATCGTTCCTTGTTAGAGTGTGTTAATTTCAACATTTACTGATATATTTAAAAAAAATTTAGTTGCTTTTGTTAACATTAATGAACAATGAACTAACTGTAATGATCAATATTTAATTTCATTTTAATATTTTTATTCACTTACAAAGCTTGGTTCAGTAGGCTTTTTTTTTTTTTTTTTTTTAAATAGTAGAGCACTATTTATTTTCCATTCAGTATCCATTTTAAAAACTATTGGTCGATTAATCGGTATCGGCCAGTGTGGTCCAACCTAGCTATCGGTATCGTAAAATCCAATATCGGTCGACCTCCAAATATGACAAATTAAACATTTTATTTAAACATTTGAAAAGAAAGTGTATTTTCACTGTGAACTTGAAGTTCACTTCCAGAATGAAAATTTTCTGATAATTTACTCACATCCATGTCATCCAAGATGTTCATGTGTTTCTGTCTTCAGTCGCAAAGAAATTAGGGTTTTTGAGGAAAACATTCCAGGATTTTTCTCCATATAATGAACTTTAATGGTGGCCAAAGGGTTGAAGGTCCAAACTACAGTTTCAATGCAGCTTTAAAGAGCTCTACACGATACCAGCCAAGGATAAAAAGGGTCTCATCTAGCGAAACGATCAGTCATTTTCTTAAAAAAAAAAAAATAAATAAATAAAAATGTTTATGTTTTAACCACAAATGTTCGTCTTGCACCAACTCTGCGATGTGAGTCTTCATGCACTGCGCAATCACGTTGGAAGTCATGCACGGTTAGTTCTTCATCTATGGACTTCGGTTAAAAAAGGTAGGGTAGGACGAAAACTCCTCATTTTCTCATCCAACTTCAAAATCGTTTGACTTTATGTGCATGTTAGGGCTGCAAGATAAATTGAAATGAAAATCGCAATCGCAATTAATCAAAAGCTGCAATGGTCATGCATATCTTTTAGTAAAACACTAGTAGGCCAGAGGGCACTCTCGCACAGCAACTCCAAATACGCCCAAAGACACGATCGCTGCAGCTGAATAAACAGAAGATTTAACTGGTTCCATTGATTTAACGTGACTAATAAACGCTAATAACTACGACAATGTATGATTTAACTGAGTTCTTATTATAATTTTCCTTATAATACAGTATATAATGCAATGCCTTTATCACTGCTTAGAAACCTATGCGTTCCTTATTCTGTGTATCATCTCATGGAAGGATTTATTTCAAACACTCAACTGACGTTATGAAGTGAGTTAGGGGTAAAAACATGTTATTAAATGTGGTATTTTCACACGTATTCAGATGTAACAGCATTTCTACACAGATCCATAGTTCACTGAGAAGCTATGCAAACAGCGTTTACTGTCATGAACGATTTCTTTCGATTTCATAATTGCTCGATTAAATCGTTTGCGATAATGAACGCGATATAGTGTAGCTTTTCAGTGAACTACGGCTCTGTGTACTAAATGCTGCTCCATCTGAACGCACCTGCGGGTGAATTACTACTGATTACACAAGCAGCTTCACTGAAAAAATGCGCATGACAATCGCCTTCGATTAATCGTGCTGCCCTAGTGCACGTACGCTTTGAAAACACTGTATTGGCCTACGCCTACTTCTGCCTACGTCATGTTCGCGTTATTACGCGTCGAGCTAGTGCGAAATAAGCATTCGTGGTTAAAAAGCATATAAATTTGTATTTTTTGTAGAAAATGGCTGATTGTTTTACTAGATAAGACCCTTATGCCTCAGCTGGGATCGTGTAGAGCCCGGGGTGAGTGAATCATCAGAATAAAGCCCAGATTTTCCCCTCCCGAAAATCGGAGCAAAACCTGGTGGAGCGCCTCGATCAGTCCCGATGTTTGGCACAGATTATCTGGTAATGTGAGGTGTTCACAGATCGAATCTTGCACATCCCGATCTGCTCTCACACAAATCGGGGCCGCCCCGATCATATCAAACATCAGGGCTCTAGACTAACTTTTTGCCCTGGTGCGTTTTTTAAGGCACACCAGCACAAAAGTTAGGTGCACCCAAATTTTCGACCACATCGCATTTAACACCGCAGCTTTACAGGTACACTTTAAAAAAAAAAAAAAAAAAACGCTCTCCATATAGGCAATATTGACTTGTAGATAATAGGGCTGTGACGGTCGCAATGACAACCGTGCCACCGCGGTCGTCGGCTGTCACCGACAGTACTGCACATGACATCACACAATCTATAACAAGCATAAAATACAGTGTTTCTGCAACAATTTTTCTGCCGTGGCCGTGTTTACTGTCCCCGCCTGCAGCAGCAGCAGCGAGCGCAAGTGCCTTCGCAGCTACTGGATGAGATCCGTGTTCAAACGCACACAATAGGCTAAAGCTTGCAAAGCTCCGGAAAAAGTAATTACCATGAATGTCTCAGGGGGAAATAAGGAGATACTTGAATTAATTATTAATAAACTAGTGTTTTCTGAGCCAGTGTCGCTAAGATCTCGACTCGCCATCTGCTCACTGGATGCACCTTTAGAGAGAAATGCATCTCTACGGATTTTATAATGAAAGAGTTTTTGTTAGCAATTTGAATTTTTTAGTTTTAAAGCAGTAAAGTAATAATTTAAAGCTTTCTATAGATATATTTATCCTGACTGTAAGGCAAGTATTCGCTGAGTTTCGTTTCATTTTTGTGCAGCACTCCTGTTCAACACCGAGACACCAGAACGCATCTTTATTTTTTTTAAAAAAAGCACATTGTTTTGTTGATATTGTGAGTGCACGCAAATAAAATTAAACCCTTTACAGTTCCGGATGATATATTACGCTTACCTTTATGAGCAAAGATTATGGCGTATTTTAATTTTTTGCAAGTGACTGCGCTGGCGCCTCCATGTCCTGAAAAGCGCATTTAGCTTCCGCTCTACAACAAACGATGGTATGCGCATAATAGCGTGCATTTATCCAAGTTAACCGTTTAAAATAACATTGTGATATGCTTGATTTTATTTTAGGCAAGTCGTGATGATTTGAAAAGGCAAAATTGACTTCACTATGTCTGATTGGTTTAGACCACGATATGGGCCTGTGTGTCTGTTGAACCACAGTCGTGGAGACTTTTTTTTTTGCCCTCGAACGGCTGGTCGCACCGGTGCGACCTTAGATTTTTTTTAGTTGCACCATTAAAAAAATTAGGTCGCACTCTAGAGCCCTGAACATGTTTGATATTCAGGATTTTAAATCGGGATGATCACGGCTATGATTACGTCAGTACTTTCACAACAGCCAACGCGCGACCGCAAAACAGCTGCTGTACGGTCCACTGGATAGTGGAGATGGAGGAAACTGCTTATGTTTTTGTAGTAACATTGTCTGTATAATATGTTGAAAACATACCACAACTGCATGAAGCAAGGAAAGCTCTGGAGTGAAATCCTCTCAGTTTTCAACATAGTGAGTGCATAAAGCTGCTAGCACGCTAACTAACATTTGTAAACATTAGTTGCTGAAATGACGATCTGTTGCGTAAGATCACGTAAGACACTCCCTCCATCATTATAATCTTAACAATATCTTGTTGTGTGTGATGTGCCACAATTTTTTTTTTTAAATCCTGTAGTGTGAGCCCAGCTTAACTTTCATTCTGGAAGTGAACTTCTCCTTTAAACACATTGTAATGTGTAATACCTTGAGCCAGTTGTGGGAGCGTTTGGCAATCTCATAAGTTGCATGTTTTTCCAAGGTCTTCACCATTAGGCCCTCACAGGAATCTGCAAAACATTTAAATCTTTGAAAAACTCCTTAAATAGACATTAATTAGCAAACTATGAAAATTACTAACATCATCAGGTTTTGGACTCACATTTTAAAATGTCAAACCAATACCATACATAATTGTTTAGCATATAAAGATCTGTCATTCACAAACCTCGTACAGACTGCTCCAGGAACTCAGCGATAACATCTGTGTTGTCAGAGTCCAGAGAACGAGCAAAAACAAACTCCCCTTCCTTCTCCTCAAAACTCTCCCGTAACAGAGCCCTACGTTTGCTTAGAGGCTCTCGCACCAGAGACTGCAAGAGAGACACATAATTCACTAAAATAACATGGGATGTAAAAAGAGAGATTTCTGAGACATGCAAAATTATTCAGATGTGACTGGCTATGAGCTGTTTTCATGGTCTTACCTCTCCGTTGAGGTACAGCAGATCAAAGGCGTACACACACACCTGAACCTTGATATCAGACGCATCCACATCCTAAAATCCACACCCACACATAAGCTTGTGTAAACTTTTAAAGGACTTTTAATTAAAAATGGTTTAAGATGCAGCATTTCACAATGTCAGCTTCTCAAAAGCTACTGCAATATCTTCAGTTCCATTCAATTATGTGTCTTTCCTTCACATTCAGCTGTTTTACTCTTCAATTTTCTCTCTACTTGTGCCTCTCACCTTCCTTTTCCTCGTGGTGAGGACCTGAAACGGCTGGATCTGTTTCTTTTCTCTGTCCCAGGCCACCGCCTCTGAATCCAGAACACAGGATCGTACGTTTTCTTTCTTCACCTGCGTGAGAGAGAGAGAGAAAGAGAGAGGTAGGGACATTTATTAAATCTACCATCAACACCTGAATAAACTGGATCATCGACGCCGGGCAGTGCCTCACCCCGCAGATATGCCCCTCACAGCCATAACATCTTAAAATTACTTGTTTATAAGGTCACCTGAGCTTTAAACACTACCACTTCACCAACACATAACCCACCGAACCCTGAGGCTGTGTGACATTTACAATTCAATAGATGTTACAAGTGCATATTGAGTTTGTGAGAGCTGCAGCAGAAAGTATGGGGCGGTTTTGTAAACGTTTGTAATCCTCTCACATAATTGAATGCATTCACACAGACAGTGTTTGGTCCTGACAACTGAATTTAAAGGGATAGTTCACCCAAAAAAGAAAATTCTGTTATTAATTACTCATCCTCATGTCATTCCAAACCTATAAGAATTATCTTTGGTACACTAATTAAGATATTTTTGATGAAATAGAAGAGCTTTCTGACCCTGCATAAACAGCAACGCAACTGACAAGTTCAAGGCCCAGAAAGGAAGTAAGAACATCGTTAAAATAGTCCATGTGACATCAGCGGTTCAACCGTAATTGTATGAACCTACGAGAATACTTTGTGCGTAAAGAAATGTTATGCTACAAATATTGCCAATTGAGCTCAACTTGAATATGGAATAAACCCAGAATATTCCTTTAATAAACTTAATTTAAATTTAATAATTGAGTCCAGTTAATCCAATTAAGTGTTAGTTTGTATGTATGCATTTGTCCCTTTTTCCATTACCAAGTATGTTACCATATTTGGCACTCTAAAACATGACTGACAACTGTATCCTCCTGCTGAGTGAACTTATTAATTCCCCATATGACATCTTGTTTACAACTCGGACAGTTTTGCTTCTTGTACAATAATTTGATACTTGTACAATAATGAGATTTTGCATTGAATATCAGTTAACTGAGCAAAGGGAAGGCAGAGAGAGATATTACGCTTCTGAGATTGGATATGGACACTGATAAGCAAAACAACAGCGTTTTCATTGATTTATCTGCGTGTGAGCTTGTGTCATTCATCAAATGCTTTCTTTGCTTTAGGGCTAGAATCCATTATTGCTTTCTTGTGAGGAGAACAGAGCAGGATGACAGAGGACAAATATGGCCTTTGAAAAGAGAGAGTATGAGATAGATACAGAGAGACTTGCAGAAAAATAAAGAGAAAGTGAGAGTCTGTGAGAAGACTCTAAAAGCGTATCCAAACCAGGTGCGAGCTCAACCATGTTAGTCTGAGTTTCTGCAAACATTTCGTCAGTCGCTTGGTTTTCTATTTTAGTCGTGTCATGTTGGGAACGTCCACCCACGGTGAAATCTCATTTGAACAGAATCCCAAAATTGCTGCATATTCAACATCATATGTCTTGCCTGGCAGTGTTTTATTTTTCTTACTAAAGGATTTTTGCAGATTTACAGCCTGGACAAGCTGACGTTAGTAGCCAGAAGTCATAGACAATCTGCAGAAATTGAGCAGCAGGAGCTGACAGATTTCAGAGAAAATCATGTGATTTTAGAACGCATTGTTTTTATTTGTCATCTCCTAGCAACAAGGCGCATGTTTGTTACATTCAGAATGACTTAAAAGTCTGGTAGTGTGTGATTCTCAGTTGTTGTTTAGATTTTTAAATTCCTGTAGTGCATTCAAGCCTTAAAGGAGTAGTTCACTTCCAGAACTAAAATGTACAGATAATTTCTCACCCCCTTGTCATCCAAGATGTCTTTCTTCTTTCATCAGTCGTAAAGAAATTATGTTTTTTGAGAAAAACATTTCAGGAATGTTCTTCATATAGTGGACTTCAATGGTGCCCACGAGTTTAAACTTCCAAAAAGCAGTTTAAAAGCAGCTTCAAAGGGCTTTAAACAATCCCAGCCAAGGAAGAAGGGTCTTATCTAGAGAATCAATTGGTTATTTTCTAAAAAAAAAAAAAAATTACACTTTATATACTTTTTAACCTCAAATGCTCGTCTCGTCTAGCTCTGCGTGTTCTTTGTGTTTTGCTTCAAGAGAGTTAGGGTAGGTCAAAAAAACTTTCCATCTCATTTTCTCATCCAACTTCAAAATTGACCTACATCACTGTTTTACTTTTTTTGTAAAGGGCGTTTGACCTTTGTATGCTCACTTTGTTAACACTGGGGCGGTACTTCTGCAGCGATGTACGACGATTTTGAAAAAATTATTTAAAAAAAATAAAATAAAAATCCTTTCGCTAGATAAGACCCTTCTTCCTTGGCTGGGATCATTTAGAGCCCTTTGAAGCTGATTTAAACTTCATTTTAAAAGTTCAAACTCACGGGCACCATAGAAGTCCACTATATGGAGAGCATTCCTTAAGCGTTTTTCTCAAAAAACAATTTACAACTGAAGAAAGAAAGACATGAACATCTTGGATGACAAGGGGGTGAGTAAATTATCTGTACATTTTATTTCTAGAAGTGAACATCTCCTTTTCAACGTTGAACTGTAGGTGCACACACCGAGAGTACTTGACGAGAGTTGGTTGTCAGATTGTACAATATGATCGCAGTGAGATATTGGGTGAAAGTCTGTGTCAGACTGTGCAACATCAAATATCTTCACTGTAAAAGCTACATTTTAGTTACGACTGACACACTGAATGGGTGTTTCAAATCACCAGTCTGTCAGTTCTGAAATATTTGATCACTCCATTTCAGTGTTATTTTAGTATACTATGATAGTATTTATTCAAGTGCGTTCCATCGTTTTAAAAAATAAATAAATAAATAAAAAAATATTAAAAAAAAAATTAACTGCACATTTTTTTTCTGAAATGAATCATGATTAATCCCACCTAAAGTTACTTTTATATTGCATTAATTTCACATTCAATCTTCAAATTAAGGTAGAAACAACAAAGACAGTATATTTTAATATTTGTTAAATATTTTTTTATGACTGAAGGTGAGTATCACTGATACGTCGTAAAATTACGGTTGAACCACTGATGTCACATGAACTATTTTAACAATGTCCTTACTACCTTTCTGGGCCTTGAACATGTTAGTTGTTGCTGTCTACACTGGGACATGGGATTTCATCAAAAATGTGACCGTGGACCACAAAACCAGTCTTAAGTCACTGGGGTAAATTTGTAGCAATAGCCAAAAATGCATTGTATGGGTCAAAATTATTGATTTTTATTTTATGCCAAAAGTCATTAGGAAATTAAGTAAAGATCATGTTCCATGAAGATATTTTGTAAAATTCCTACTGTAAATGTATCAAAACTTAATTTTTGATTAGTAATATGCATTGCTAAGAACTTCATGTGGACAACTTTAAAGGTGATTTTCTCAATATTTTTGCACCCTCAGATTCCAGATATTGAAATAGTTGTATCTCGACCAAATATTGTCCTATCCTAACAAACATATTATATATTCAGCTTTCTGCTGATGTATAAATCTCAATTTCAAAAAATTGACCCTTATGACTGGTTTTGTCTTCCAGGGTCACAAATATCTTAATTTGTGTTCTGAAGATGAATGAAAATCTTATAGGTTTGGAACGACATGAGGGTGAGCAATTAATAATAGAATTTTCATTTTAGGGTGAACTATCCTTTTAAGCTTCAACCCTAAAATGTTTGAAAAAAAAAAAAAAAAACATGACCAACATAACCATTCTGCCAAAACCCTCTAAGGCTCAGATTTCTTAGCAAAAGCAATTAATTGGGCATCAGTGAGCATGTCACACTGAGGCTTAGGCGATCCAAGACTGCCAATTTTTGCTGTATGATGGAATCTTTTATAATCCCTGAAATTAGACAGCAAAACTGTGGAAAGAAATTGTGGAAAGTGTGCACCTGGCTTTAAATGCAGAGACTTTCTTTTGCAATGGGTGGATATATTTTCTGGGTGCGTATGCGTCACCTGTGGGATTCGTGAAATGATATCAGGGTATTTGCTCGTGTTGTCCTCTTGGTTTCGGCTGAAAATGCGCACCTCTCCATTCTCAAGAATATGGATCTGTTAAATGGAAAGCAAAAAAGCAATTAACATTTTAATCAATGATATTGCTATGGAAACAGAAAGTCACTTTTATGGCTGGGGCTCCACCTTGTGGAATAAGATTAAAACAACACACACCTGGGCTCTCTCTCCATCATATTTATACTCGCAGGTGAAAGATGCCTCATCAAAACGTTTCATTACCTCACCGACCCCTTTAGTTGGGTGAGCCAACATGGGCCGCAAGGGCACTCCTGTAAAACACAAGTCCGTTTAGTCTCATTCTAAACTAAATTGTGGGAGAACTGAGCAAGTTGTGATTGGTCAGTACCTGGGGTGAGCTTGCAGTGCTTTGGCAGTTCATCTATGCCGTCCTTTAGCAATACAGGAATGATTGCATCATAATTTGGCATCTCACTGAGAGGGACAATTTGAGTGAAAGCAATGAAAACATTATTTGTATGCATTGAGGTGATATGTAGTAACTGCAACACCTGTCCAATTTGTTCAAATCAGACTTCCTGTAGGGTACATATTATGCTAATTCTCATTAAACAGGCACTTGTTATGCAGCGGACACCTGTAGTCGTAATTGAAATATTGTTTGTAGTATATGGATAATTATTCCTCACAGCACCAGTTTGTTTGACAATCAGGTTGTATTCAGTCTGTGTAGATTTACCTTATGCTAGCCAATAGGGTAGAATATTGAAGAATTTTCAGCCGTTTCATATAGATGTGACCCTGGACCACAAAACCAGTCATAAGGGTCAATTTTTTGAGAGATTTATACATCACCTGAAAGCTGATAAATAAGCTTTCCATTTATGTATGATTTGTTAAGATAGGACAATATTTGGCAAAAATATAACTATTTGAAAATCTGGAATCTGAGGGTGCAAAAAAAAATAAATAAATAAAAAAAATAAAAATCAAAACATTAAGAAAATTTGCCTTTAAAGTTGTCCAAAGCATATCAC
Source organism: Cirrhinus mrigala (assembly GCA_036247105.1). Classification (NCBI taxonomy): domain Eukaryota; kingdom Metazoa; phylum Chordata; class Actinopteri; order Cypriniformes; family Cyprinidae; genus Cirrhinus; species Cirrhinus mrigala. Next base: position 31,940,334 of record CM070008.1, read on the forward strand.
TAATCAAAAAGTAAGTTGATATATTTACGGTAGGAAATTTACAAAATATCAACATGAAACATGATAGATATGATTTTTGGAGAATTAAATTTGTACATAGGAATAGTTTATATGGCTATTTAAACATTTCTGTGGTAATCAAACAGACTTCTAAAATGTTTGCTAATGAGCTCTAAACCAGAGACCCCATTAAAATACCATATCGCTTTCATACTTTGAGTCCCAAGACAAGGAGTGTGAAACCAGTCAACTGACATGGTCTTTACAAAACACAATTAGCAAAATAAAAATAGAAATATCAACACAGCCATGGTAATGTGTCAAATCTCTTGATATTATTCAGCCTTTTGGAGGCATCCGCTACAACTTATACAACTTAAAATGGTGTTTTTTTTCTCCAATTAGAGGACCTAAAATATATTTTAAACTTAATGAATGAAAAGCCACAGGTATGTGAATGATTTTGAGTATTGATGCAAATCACTAAATCAGTTTTAAATTCACTTAAATGTGAAGTTTATAAAATGTATTAAACTGACTTATGTAGATGAAACAAACTACCACTGTTTTAGTGTGCTTAATTAAGAAATGATTACAAAAGTTGAATTACACGTACATTTGAATTGCTACACAAGGAAGAATAGTGAAACTAGTCAGGTTATCTGGCCCAGAGCTTCTGTAGGGCTCTATGAATACCTTTTTATTTTTTCCTAAATTGTTTTATTTTTTTCCAAATTAGTTTTAATTTTTATGGATTCCATTTTAATGGTTAAGTTAAATTTATTAATCAAAAAGCATGTCTAATTAATTAAAATAATGAAACTTACAGAGTTTAACAACAATTTGCCTAAGTTCAACAATAAAATGTTTTTTTATTGTTGAAATGTTTTGTTTTTTTCTCTCAAATTCAGTTTTATTTTTACCAAATTATGTTTTCCATTAGTTTTCTGGAATCCATTTTAATAGTTTCATTAAATTCTAATAAATCAAAACCATCTCTAAATAATTGCTTTTATTTAAAAAATAATAATAACAATTAAATTAAACAATTCATTATTATTTTATCTATTTATTTACTTATTCAAAATTACTGTTATAAATTAATTCAGGTAATTAATTTTTCCTGTAAATATTCATTGAAAATAATGTTTTAATAATACTTTAATTAACAATAGTAGTACTAGGCCTATCATTACAGTCATAATATATTTTAGTCACAGTTTATTCTAGTTAAACCGACCTTTTTTTTTTTCTTTTCTTTTTTTTGACGGGTTGCTGCGAAGACCTTTGAGTTTCTGTTTTTATGTGATATGACAATAGTTTCTCATAAGAAATGGTAAAATGCTCATAAAGTGACTCTCAGAGCAGTTCTGGAGATTATGTTTGTGTTCTTGTTTTTATATATTGAGGCAGCAGAGGCTAAAAACATTGCGAGTATCACGCACACTTCATTATGGGGTGTAGTAAACGATACCGTGTGAGTGTACTGACCTACTTTTGATTTAATCATCCCAAATTTGGCAAATTCCATGACATATAGTAAATTCCATTTTTATAACTGGATTCTACTATTCCGTCCGCATTTTCTGCATTGTGGAAATCATATGCGTGTGCACTAAGTTGATCAAAAGTACAGTAATAAAAATGTAAAATTGTGAAATGTCATTATATTAATACATTTAAAAAAATGTTTTTTTTTTTTTTTGGTGACAGCAAAACTAATTTTTTAACATACACATGTATATATAAATATATATATTTATTTATTTATTGGTACTTTTAAACAATTTTTGATCAGTGCTTTGCTGATATACACACACTCACCAGTATGTCTGTTTCAGGATCAGTGCTTTCTCCTCCAGCCACACTCTCCTGTTTTCTGTACTCATTCCTTTCCCTGCATCCAGCACAGCCGGTGGGAACTCTAAAGCAACACAAGACAAACATATTAGTAACATTTCAGCACTGTTGAACTAAACAGACACCTAATTAATATTTACATGTTTAAACGTTATTCATTTTTTATTCATCACGGCAGAGAGTAATCTAATTGCAAATGCCGAATGCCTGGAGGTTCTATCAATGCTCTGATTATGATGTGTGTTAATGCCAGTTTCATTAGGATCATTTCAAACCTTGGCCCGGGGGCGACAGACACACAGCCTGACTGAGAGCCATGAGAACGCTCTGCTCAGCCAATCCGATCCGCAGCTTCCCAGCCAGGGACCTGCCAATCACACAAGCAACCAATCAAACTAACATATTTCATTTCCTCATTAATATTCATAGAAATCTGCCACCATACAGCTCTATAATCAAGGCCAGCAGCCCATCATTTAGATTTAGTAAAAAGCAACTGCCATCCATAAGTTACATTCATTATTCAGTATTTTTCAGAATGAACTCAACATTTCTGCATGGTAGGTCAGATGAAAAATTTCAAAAGCCATAAGCGAAAGGTGAAATGACATACCGCACAATGTATCGAGCCTCAGAAAACCGACACGCCACAAACAAGCCTTTAATAATGTCAATCTTCTTATTCATTGCCTGACACAGAGAGAAAAAGCAAGTTGATTTTCAGTAAGAACATATACATTACATGGACAAAATAAACACGTTTTGTAATTAAATTAAACAAAAGTAACAGTAAAGACATTTATGATGTTACAGAAGATTTTTAAGTGAAGTAAATGCTGTTCTTTTGAACTTTCTATTAAAAGATTCCTGAAAAATGATTTAAAAGTTTTAAATTAGTTTTAAAACTAATAATAATATAAATTTTTCTAGCAGCAAATCAGCATATTAGAATGATTTCTGAAGAATCACGTGACACTGAAGACTGGAGTAATGATGCTGAAAATTCAGCTTTGCATCACAGGAATAAATTATATTTTTAAATATATTCAAATAGAAAACAGTTAAATCGGAATAACATGTTCACAAAATTACTACTTTTGTACTCACAGAGTTTCCACTCATGTTTGCAATCTCTTTAAGTTTGTTGAAAACGCCCCCTGCTGTCAGATTGGCTGGTGCAAACATCATTCTCTGGTTGCTGCGGGAACTTTCAGCAACCAATCCCAGGTCACCTTTCTCTTGAGCCTCCGCCTTGATTTTGTCCAGTTGTCGCCCTGGTAATAGAAGTTAAGTGCAGGGGTCAGGCAAGGAGGGTGGTGAATAACATTAGGGAAAACAAAATAAAATATATATTTTTATTAAAATAAAATATATTTACCAGTTGCTTGAGCAACGGCTTTCATCAGGACAGTCTCCCCAACGCCCAGCTCCAGACCCTGATATGCAGGGCCGAGCTGATTCAGACACAGGTACACACAGCATAGCAAATCATCTAAACAAATAAATGAGCATTGAACAAATGAAAACAGTGAAGCTTAGACATTTTCAAATGTAATGTATGCTACATTTTTGTGCTTTGCACAAGATAAAGTGAAAGTCTTTTCTACAATCTGTTCCCCTAACAGAGGCATTAATCTATTCACTACTTGGACAAAATGAAAGAAAAACAATCCTTTCCTTGCATAAATAATTAATAACCTATTTAAACTTGATGAATTAAACACACGCTCACCTGGAGAGAGCAGAATTACGGATCGCAGAAAGTTGGAAAGTGTTTCAATGTTTTTCAACCTAAAAAAGAAAAAAAAGATTGAAATTTAAAAGCTACAAATACCTGTTTTCTGCATATACATACAGTATATAAAGAATAATTCTACTCCATACCTGCCTGAATCCTCTTCGATCTTCTCAAAGGTGCGAGCAACAGCCAAATATGGCACTCTGAGAAAGAGATAAAGAAAACATACAACAATGAACTTCCAGAGAAAATGTCAATCAAACTTTTTTTGCTTTAGAATTAAAACAAATGTATTTTGCAATTGTATTAAGCTTTTTGTTAATGCCTTGGGGGGAAAAGACTTTAACTTCAGTGCATTAATTGTGTGTCCATTTAACTTTCTTGATCTTATAACAATGATACTGAGTGCTGCAAGGATGACATAAGTTAGTCAAGTTCCTTTGACAGAAGAGCCAAAAGGATTTTTCCATTGGCTTTTGCATTATTGCAGAAAATAACTAGCAAAAGTTGAAGTTGATACAATCTGAACAAGAAAAAGCTACTAAAGTAATGACAGCATGCTTACACTACTTTGTCATATCCACTAAGTTTCCAACAAATCTTTTAATGTTTATTTAAAGTCTACAAGTTGGAAAGTTTGAGTTAGAATATGTGCATGTGAGCATGTGCATAAACAAGTGATACATGATATTATCAAATCGATAATGGAATCGGCCGGTTTTAAATGTAAACATCAGCATCGGCCCATTATGAAAAATTATGCCGATATGTCTTGCCGATAAGAGGAATACACTAACGCACATGTGCTCAGGAAGTGCTAGCGACTAAATTAAAGCAAAGTTTTGCCCAAATGATGATTAGATTCACTATTTCTGTTCACTGCATTTAATCTGAGAATCCACGTACAGAATGAGCGTTTGGTGTGTGCTCGAGTAAACAGTAAAAGCATGTGGAGTTGCAGCAGCAGCAGCCTCCCCCAGGTCCTAATGCCCGTTCGGTAAGGAGTTTGAATTCCGTAGGGAGCGCTGCTGGCCTACTTCTAATAAAATAAGAGTAAAATACAACATTTAGATTCTTTCTGATTAAATAAAGCAGTAATTGTTGTCATAAAATCATGAGTATGCTTTGATTTAAAGTTCAGAAGCTATAGCTTACATGAATTAAAAAAACAAAAAACAAAAAAAATGATACTCGTAAATTAAATAATTTAATATATACTGATTTATTAATTAATGTGTAATATGTTATATATTTTAAACAAATTATGAGCTCTAAAAGATTTTGAACCATCTACAAATGTTGAATCTTAAAATAAAATTTTATTCTCAAATAAAAAAAAAAAACGGTGATATAGCTTTTTTAGTTATTTTCAAAGCTTCAAATGTACTGTCATTATAAAGAACATTGTTTTTGTTTATTTAATTTTAACATAAGTTCTTGTTAAAAACTAATTAAAATTAATCTAACTCACTAACTAAAATTAAAAAATATTTTGCTTATAAATTTCCACACAGGAGAGATTTGGTGTTGTTTCTAAACAAAAGGAAACATATCTGCATTGGCTAACAGCCAAAATGAGTTGAAAAATAACAGCATATCAGCAAATATCCAATATTATCCATCCCTAGTACAAACACAACCAGATTAGTGAGTACAATAACAAAAATGCTACTGTAGCTCTGTTTATACAGACTCCTTTTTGCAGCACTCTGTTAAATAGCTAATAAAATACAGGCTTTACTTTTCGCCCCTTTTCCAGCAGGCATGGTCAACGGGATGGTAATGTGCTCTGGAGGGATCATACTGGCTCTGGACTGCAGAATCCACCACCTTTTCACTGTCAAAACAATAAAGCTCATTCAGACTCACAGAAAAAACTTGGTCAATTTTCGAAACAATTATTTGTTTATTTTTTTAATTAAATATTCCAAATCAGATTAACATTTGAATTTTTTTTTGCCTTCTACCTTTTCTTCTCTTTCTGTTCAGCAGCATCAGAGACCTCTGCATCTTTCTTTTTTTCTCCCTCATTTCGCTCCTCTTTTTCCAGCTTTACAGCTGCCTTTCTGGGAGCTACAAGAGATTGTAAGTTATATAAATAGTGTAAAAAATGTAATCAAAATTTTTTTTTAATTATTAAAAAGACAGAAGAAAACAAACAGAAAGAAGAGAACAAAAAGCTCACCAAAAAAGCTGCTGATGGGCTTCTTTTTGGCTGAACCCCCTTCCTCTTCTGAGTTTTTTTCTTTCTTAACCACTTGTTCAGGACTGCTATCTTTCTTCCCTTTCTTGTCTTCTTTTTTCTCTTTCTTCCCACTTTCTCCATTTACCTTTTTCTCTTGTTTTACCTCATTTTTATCCTTTTCTTTCATCTCACTTTTTGCATTGTCCTCAACTGTGGTTGTTTTTGCTTCATCCTCTTCTTTCTGTTCCTCGACTGCAGTCTTCTCATCTGCGCTCTTCTCTTCCACCTCCATCATCTCATTGTCTGAGTTGAAGAGAGAAAGAGAAGAAACAATGAGAAATACGCTACGATAATAGAGAGGTGACACCTGTGCACAGAAATAAACTCATCTAACCTGTCTTTTCAGGTGAGGTCTCAACTCGTGCTCTCTTACTCTCCTGCCCTTCATCGACCTCCTTCTCCTCCTCTTTTGTCACTTCTCCATCACTTCTGGTTTCTAGTTTCCTCTTGGGGAACTGCTTACGGGCTAGGAAATAGGAGAGGGATTTTAGTTCATAAAGCCTACTGTATTATATTCAATACATGCTTTTTTAGAGTGCTAATAATTTAAGAAAGAATAAATGATCAGTAGCACAAAGAGGGATGCAAGAAGAGACTGACACAGACCAGTCTTGCGTTTGGGAATGCCTGACGGCGATGTTGATGTCGGAGTTGCTGGAGTTCCCGGAGTGCCTGAGGAAGCTGGGGTTACCACCGCAACAGAGGTACTCGACGTGACCGGAGTTGTTGGGGTTATGGGAGTTTTTGGAGATACCGGAGTGGAAGCAGCCTTTGCAACATCAGAATTCTGTGTATTTACATAGAAACAGAACTGTTAACAACAGTTCTGACATGCTGTCATGGTTAATGCTCATGATTACTCTTAATAATTCTTACCTTCTCTGGTTTAACTGTTTGAACTTCACTCTGTTTTGGCAACTGCTCTTTTACCATTGGCTGATCTTCATCATCGCTGTCTATGATTGCTCGACTGCGTTTATGCACTTTCTTTACTGGCGAATCACAGTCCTGCACACCATTCTGAATTTTGAGAGGACTTTTTACAGGTCTAGGCAGCAGATGAAGACAAAAACATTATTCATTATTATCATATAACATTGTTTATTCGTCTTCAAATTCCTCCAACTACATTGCTACCAAAAAAAAGGCATAAAATCAACATAATGGCTGCATTTTGAGGTTTCTCCATTATTTTCAATTATAAAGGATAAACTTAATTCAGCATAATGTTTAATTTGGAAAACATTCCTAAATATCACTTACTCTGTCTTTGCTTTGACCTGTCCATCGCTCTTCTCCTTACTTTTCATTGGCTGAAAGAAAGACCTGTGGGCGGGAAACAACGAGATAACTGTATAAAGACAAATGAGCTTACTCAAATTGAAACTGTATTATAATTTCTGCCATACATTTATTTTAAACAAATACAATTTAAAGTAAACCCCTTAATGCCACAGTATAAGTTGGCGTAGGTATCAGAATCAGACACTGCATGTAATATTTTGTGGTCAACAACACGGATAAACAGCAAATGAGAGAAGAACACTCACGCTATGCTTCGCTGCATCGTTGGAGTCTTGCACTGCTGACACTGTGTATATCCGAAATATATGTTTAATATATATTTTGGCAAATTATTACAATTTCTGAAGCATCGATGCTTTTTTCCGCGCGCTTAACTCTGTACGATTCGGCGCCAAAGTGACGTCTTTCCCGCAGACAACAGAAACAGCGGGGTTTATTTAGTACACAAGTATATTAGTGCCACCTGTTGGATTGGAGGTATTGGATGCAACCATGTATCGTTAGGAAATATTGTTTACTCAAACAATTGTTTACTCAAACAATTACTCAAACTTTACTTATTTACATGTTCATACTGGCACTGAAATAATCTTTATGGATATACTTTAATTCTAGCTCAGTGTTTCCCAGCCTTTTCCTTCTTTTGTTTCCTTTACAATAAGTAACCTCTGACCTTTTTAAAAATATAAAAATGCAAGTTTTGCAAAAGTTTTGTTTGAGGGGAAGATTTAGGGTCAGGGGATAGAAAATACGATTTGTACAGTATAAAAACCATTAGTCTATGAAATGTCCCCGTAAAAAAAACCCAGCTTCTGTGTGTGTGTGTGTGTGTGTGTGTGTGTGTGTGAGAGAGAGAGAGAGAGAGAGAGAGAGAGAGAGAGAGATTTCTCTTTTAATTAGTTTGAATATTTTTTAAACAATTTTTGTTAGAAACTATTCTAATCACCATTTATGTGTAAATCTGAAATACAGAAAATCATGTCTTCTGTTCACAAAGCCTGCATTTATTTGATCCAAATTCAACTGTGAAATATTTTTACTAAATAACTAATAATTTTAAAATGTAATTTATTCCTGTGATTAAAGCTAAATTTTCAGCATCATTACCCCAGTCTTTAGTGTCACATGATCCTTCAGAAATGCTGATTTGCTGTTCAAGGAACATTTGTTATTATTATTATCAATATTTAAAAGAGTTGAGTACATTTTTTCAGGATTCTTTGATGAATAGAAAGATCCAAAGATCAGCACTTATCTAAAATAAAAAGCTTTCTTTTTTTTATCTAGGTTATTTTTGGGGGGCTTTTTGTTAATTTTTTTATTCAGATAGGACAGTGAAGAGATGACAGGAAAATATTAGGTGGAGAGAGAGGAGCAGAATTGGCAAAGGACAGGAATCGAACTTGGGTCGCTGTGAGCACAATTGTGCCGTATATGTCAGTGCACTAACCACAAGGCTATCGGCACCAACATAAAACGTTTTATTAACATTATACACTGTACCATTCAAAAGCTTAGAGTCAGTATACATTTATTTATTTATTTATTTTGGAAAAATGTATTTATTTATTTAGCAAGGATGCTTTAAATTGCTCAAACGTGATAATAATTTCAAAAGATTACTAATTCAGTAAGATTTTCTAATTCAGATAAATGTTGTTCTGAACTTTCTATTCATCAAAGAAACCTGAAAAAAAAAATCTACTCAGCTGTTTTCGACATAATAATAATAATGTTTTTGGCAGCAAATCAGAATATTATGATTTCTGAGGGATCATGTGGCTGGAGTAACGATGCAAAAAATTCAGGAATAAATTACATTTTAAAATATATTCAAATAGACACAGTCATTAAATAGTAAATATATTTCAGAATTGTACAGTTTTTTTCTGTACTTTTTGATCAAATAAATGCAGCCTTGGTGAGCAGAAGAAACTTCTTTAAAAAACAAAAAAAATCCTATTGTTAAAAAACTTTTGACTGGTAGTATATATGGACTGGAAACTAGAATTTATTTTACAAGATATCTGATAAGAAAAGGTGTTTATCTGAAGTTAAACTTATCTGAAAAGGTGTTCAACTGAACTTCAGACTTATCTGAACAGAGTTGATAACATTGTGACATTGTAATGTTCAAATTCAATAGTGTCTAAAAGCTGAATGAAGTACACAGATTTATGTTTTTGAGAGTGATACAATTTCAACAACATATTGATATTCTTTAATTTTTTCACCAATCCATATTCAGGAAGTGCAGGAACCAGTATGTTTGTGTTGCGTTCCAGCAGGAGTGACGTACAGGTATGCAGTATGAGATATGTCTCCCTCTCTGTTCTGTCTTGGGCTGGATGTTCAGGTGAACCCGCATGAAGAAAACAAGGCTGTCAACATACTTTAGAGCCTTAATGCATGAGATATGGCACACACACAACACATATGCTGATGTAATTATGCACTTTATAATAATAATAATAATATAATATTAATAATATGATAATATTTGGAATGCATTTTTCTTTTTTTATTTTGTTATTCTGGCACTAGAAATTTGGCCAGTGTCTGTTGCACATACCACTTCTAGACAAGTGAGACCGTAAGGTGAAAAATATTTGTCTCTAAGTACTCTGTTGATATGTCAGACTGACAGCGTATGATGATAGGGGTTCTGGTTGTGAACTGGGCAGACTAGTTCCTACAGACTTTTTGGAAAGTAGTTCATTTCAAATAAGTCTAAAAATGATTGCACAACAAACACAGAAAGGATTGTAAACAAATGACTTAAAAAAATGATACACTATATGCCCATTGTTTATGCAGTGTTAATTGTTTGTGTCTCATGATTGGACAGACACAATGATGTTTGTCCAGTTATTAGGTGCATCTAATTACTATGTAGAAGAAATGAAAGACTATTTTTGAAGCATCATGTGAGCTCACTCACGTTAAATTTCACTTTCGTTTTATAAATCTTTGAGTGCATTACTCAGAAATTGGAAAATACAGGCAGATGATGTAATACAGGTGTGTCTTTAAAAGGATGCACATAGACAGTCTGTATTTAAGCTCCGCTAGTTCCCTTCAATGCATACATACACAAGTGTTTATTTCGAGGTATTGAAGGTCTGATAATGGCTGTAAAGGAACTGACTGTACTTGTGGTGTGTTCTTTGATTGTCTGTGCTACTAGGGATGAATTCTTCACTTCAACAGGTATATTATTATTTATATTTGGTTACAATTAATTAATTAGAGTTATTTTTTATTATTTGTTATTTTGCTTATATTTTACTGTTTATTCTGTTGCCATGAAAATTATTGATTCTATTTATGACAAAAAAATTATTCCCTTTTTCTTTTTTTTCTTTTTTTTTTACAAATAAACCTTTTTTTATTATACCCCCAGTTATGTTGAAAATAAATAAAATAAAAACAATTAAAAGTTATTTGACAATTAAGAGCAGATGTAATTGTTTTACAGATAAAATTTCACATCTTTTTAAGGAGGAAAAATTCCTTCTGGGGACCTTCAGTTTGTACATTGATGCACAAGAAGAAATCGTAAAGAGAATGAAGAGGTGAAAATTCCCTATAAAATACTTTTATTAAAAGCTTTTCAGTTGACAGGAACAGCCTGGAGTAGTAAACTTATTCTCAGATATCTTATATGTGGTTTTAGATCAAGATTATATTATTAAATGCATTTATTTAACACAACAACATTAGATGAACTTTTATCTTCAATCCAGCCACCTTCTGCTGCTTCAACTGGACACATTCTTCAAGCCTGTGGACCCTGAGGAAATCAAAGACCCTGTGGCAGCTTTTAAACTCCTTATACGACTGCGCACAGAATGGTTGAGCATTGAAGAATACACTCAAAGGAGTCTTACTAAATGTGAGATCTTATTTAAGTTTTATAAGTGAAATGTCTAAACATGCATTGTAGATTATTAATAGAACTAAAAATGTGGAGAAGAACCGGTAAAGGTGTGAAGAAGTGATAAATGCTTTCAAGATATTTTTAAGCTTTTTCAATGCAGTTGTTTATGGATCTGTTCTCATATTTGAACATCAGACAACATTTACCAGACACTGCTGGAATTTGCACAGATCCCAAAGCTAAAGGACTTGGAAGGTGCAGCTTTAGGACTGATCAGTCTGCAAGAGCTCTACAAACTCTACCCACACAACATCACAAAGGGTAAACTGTCTGCACCATTGTGGTTTCTTTGCAAGAGTCACTTTTTTCCTTCAAAGTCCCAATCTGATTCATTTTTTTGAATTTCTCATTTCACAGAAACTTCTTTAAATGCAGATGAAGCTTACATTGTTGGGTTGTTTGCTTATGGCAAGTACAAATTCCAGCATGCCTTTCTCTGGTTTCTGCACAGCCTGAACAGTTTAACAGAATACTCAGTCACTACTGAAAAAAAGTTGCTCCGTTACCTTAGTGACTCAGCCTATTATTTCGGCAGCCTGCCTGTGGCAATCTACTTCGGCCAACGGCTTTTAAATCTGGGTGAGCTCATGGTGACATAAAGTGTAATATCATATTTTTATATGTGAGGTTGTCAGACAACTTTGCAATTAGACTGTTGAAGCCATAAACTTCTTTGCCTCAGACCCAACTAACGATGAAGTCAGAGCTCTGTTGAACCTGTATAGACGCCTTCGCTTCCATGCAACTTCAAACCCTGACATATTCACACTGAACACACAGTCGAATAACTCCTATGAGGCACTGTGCAGAGGAGAGATTGATGAGAGGGCAAGTGTAACGGTTAAAATTTAAACCATTTTTGACAAGAAATTACAAACAGTCAGTGTGAAGCTTTGTGTGTTGATTGGATGTTATTATATTTGATAAAATCAGACCACCAAGAGGCAGAGGGAGCTGTCCTGTAGGTACAGCACAGGTGGTGGAAACCCCAGACTGATGTACGCACCAGTGAAAGAGGAAGTGGAGTGGGACAGTCCTCGAATAATCAGATATCATGACATTATTTCCGACAGAGAGATCGAGATCCTGAAGAATATCTCCAGACCTCTAGTGAATATCTAACACACACGCACACACACACACTCAAATCAAATTTGACTGTTAGTATTATTAGAATCTATTAACTTGTTAATAGGTTATGTTTTGGCATATGGATATTTGGTGCCCACATAATTTTGACCGTGTAGTGTGTATAAATATATTTATATTTGATGTTCCATTTACCTTTTGTGGTCTACTGTAGCTGTCTAGGTCTGAGACTAGAGGTGGAGTGTTGGATATCCGTACTTCTCAAAGGTGATAATCTAATTTTTACCCATTATCTAACATTTGCATTACATTTCTGTTATATTGTAGTATTATTTCTTTATACTTATTATGAGCAGAAAAATGGAAACACTTTACAATATGGTTCAATTTGATAATGTAACAATTTGAATCTTATTGTAAAGTGTTACTGAAAAATCATTTCCTTGTTTTCAGTGTTGCTCTAGAAGAAGACTACCCCGTGGTTGCTCGTGTCAATCAGAGAATTGCAGACATCACAGGACTCTCCATGAAATCAGCTGAAGACCTACAAGTATCATCATAGTAACAATTAAAACACCTGTTCATGCACAGGCAGCATGTCTTTTTAAGGCAACTCTGTTTGCAGCTAGCTTGGTCACATTCTCTTGCACTATAAAATATAAAATAATATAACATAATATAATGTAATATAACATAGATTTTGACGGCTCATGTTATATTTTTATTATTATTATATTTTATTTTATTATCATTTTATATTCACCTCATTCATCGAACTAAAGTTTCACTTCAGGATTAACATGTATTTTCCTTGTGAAATATTATGTGTTGTTTTATCTGAAATTTTCATTTCAATAGCGGTGCAATCATTTTCCAGGTTCAGAATTATGGGATTGGTGGCAAATATGAACCACATTATGATGCATGGGTAAGATCACTATACTAAAATACAGCCATTACATCAGTCTGGCCTGCACAGTATTTGCTATGGATTCCCTCAGGAGTTAAATAAGGCCTGTAGTTACTTGAAGAGACTTTCCAATTGCCCCAGATCTCTTCTTTTTTCTTTCACGTTTCAGTTGATTGGCAAAAAGTTTTGTTGGTGGTGACAACACAATCCTGTATAACGTATTGTTTGCTAGCATACATTTTGTTGTGAAAGTCATTCTTTAACTGTAGAATGACTTTCACATTTGCCTAACCCAGGCTCGCTTTTAGGTCTTTAAACTGAATAGCTCTATTCTGTGTTATTGAAAGCTTGATAAAATATTAACCAATCAAATCATTAGAAGATAACTTAACATGTTTAATCTCACAGGATACTGTGAATGGAAGGATTGCTACGTTCTTAATTTATGTAAGCTTTACCCTCCAAATGCCATTCTAAACATTCAAAATTAATTTATACATTTATTTGCCATATTACCTGTACTGTACAATCCTTATGAACAATAAATGATGTACTCTGTCTGTAGATGAATGACGTGGAGAAAGGGGGCGCCACTGTGTTCCCTCGAGCTGGAGTTGCATTAAAGCCAAAAAAAGTAAACCTTCAAATCACCGATCTATACTGTATATTAGAATAATTGAAGTAAAATTCATGTATCCATTCTCTGCTGCTTAAGGGTTCAGCCGTGTTTTGGTACAACCTCCTCAAGAATGGACAAGTGGATTTGGATACAGAGCATGCTGGATGCCCTGTGTTATGGGGTAACAAATGGGGTAGGTTTTGAAAGACCTTGGATTACTCTTTTACTGTGTTTATTCTATAATGCATAAATAAATATACGTTAAAATGACTAAATTTCATATGACAATGACCTATATATTTGTTGTCTTTTCAGTGGCTAACAAATGGATCCATGAGTTTGGGCAGGAGTTCAGGAGACCCTGTTCTTTGTCATAATAAAAAATTAATAAAAAAAAAACTGAGACCATAGAGAAATAAAATGAAGTGTATCTACACTACAGAAGTATCTGTTAAATTTATTATGTATCATACATTTTGTAAATATGATCTGTAACACAGATACTATATTTTGTATTAATTTTAACTGTGATTTACTACTAAGTAATGTTAATAATAATTGTAACGCAATAAAAAATAGAGTACAAATGAGTTTCAAATTATCACATTACCTGAGTGGATCCTTACAGCCTGTAAGGAGTTATTCCTGTAAATGAGAAGCTGCTGTGTTCTCTGCAGTTGTATTTAAAGCTGAATTTTACACGTTCCTCTTCAGGCTGTTTTGGAATGATGATTTACATGTTTTACAAGTTTTGTGATCTGTGTGTAATGTTTTGGGCTGTGTTTATATATGAAGTCTGAAACTGATTTGTGTGTGTGTGTGTGTGTGTGTGTGTGTGTGTGTGTGTGTGTGTGAACCTCACATGCAAAGTACAAGTCCGTTAATATACCTCAACATCATGAGACATAACTCCCACAGCAATACACGCAATAAACTACAAATCATTTTTTGCAAGATTTTAGAGACTGTAAAGTTCTGTGTAAAAATAAATGAATCTTCATAAAGTAATTTGTCTGTTACTCTAATCCTGTGGCTTAACATTATTATGACCTTTAAGCTGGTTTTCATGGCTACTATAACAACATATTGAATTGTAGTGAATGCCTGTCTTTATATGGAGGTTCATGTCCTAGTGATTAACGTTTATTTTACAGAAATGGTTTGAAATCTAGACAATACGAACTCCATTTGTGGACTTGCAAAGAACAATCACCGTTTAAAAATTCTGACGTATGTTGACAGGCTTGTTTTTCAGGGTGAGACACACACACACAATCGCTATTATGATTAGATCCTACCTTTATGCTTCGTTTCTCCTTCAACCCAGCACATGAGCACTCACTCGCGTAAAGTTTCGCTTTTGTTTTTGGTTTGATTTTTGTTGGATACAGGTGTGTTTCTGAAAAGATGAATATAAATGGTCTGTATTTAAGCTCAATTTCACTTCAGGACACACATACACAATTTGCGTTTTAAGTTATTGAGGAATCTGGCTAATGGCCATAAAGGAACTGACATTTGTGTTGTGTCTCTGGGCCGTCTGTGGGCATGAATTCTTCTCATCAACAGGTTATAAAGCATATTTCAATATCAATTAATCAGTTTTTAATTGTTAAAAATTTACTGTTATAGCGTTTCATCCATTTATCTCTAACTAATATTTTTACGCTGCTGCATTGACTGGAGGTGTTCGTGAGATTTCCAACGTGTCTACACTAGACGCGACAGCGTTGTCACTCGCGTCGCAGCAGCTAGAAGCTGTCTACCCTGGAAGCGACAAAGCGACCGTTGCAAAACATTTGTACTTTGAGTCAGTAAGTCATAAGTAAAACGAGTCATCAGTTTACTGTCGGGGTTTTGTCGCGTCGCGCCGCGTCGCCTCCAATGTAGACAGCATCGCTGATTATAATGGGTTCTATTATCTTTTATCGCGTCGCGTCGCTCGCGTCCAGTGTAGACAGGACCAAAATAAGTCAACAAATAGCCTAATAGCACAAGTTTTGCCATACATTCAAAACTGATACACTTATACATAAAATAGTTAGATTAGATTAGATATTGTAGATTATTTTTTAAATTCCATTACTGACTATTAAATTCCATTACTGACAGACTATTAACTTTCTCTTTGGATTCTTATTTAATAACCCCTTTTTATTATAGAGTGCGCTTACGTCACGGTTTGGTCAGTTAAGTTACTCGGATGTAAACAACACCATGGATTGCACGGTTAATGTACAACTGAATACATTGTTGCTGATTTGTGCTGTCTAAACCACGAAAAAAAACGTGTGAAAGCTGCTGAATCATAAAGAGAAGGACTTAGTAAGAAGAAAGGGTGCAATATTTTGACATTAACTAAAGTTAATAGGTGGTAAAGACACATATGAGCAGTAATAATTAAGATATTAGCCCAATATTTCACCTACCTGACTGGAAATGATAAGAACAAACACAAATGTTGTCAAGATTCTTGCTCTGGAGATCCCAATTTAGTTTGGCCAACCACAAATTGCTTTTGTTCCTCAGACAGTTTATTGCACTCTTCTCCTTGATTTGTTATAACTTTTGGCAGTCTATAGTACTCCAAATGTTTTTCCCAGTCCGACTGATTTGTAGATTGACCATTTTCTGTAGCGATATTCAGCAAAATATGCAAGTTTTTTTCCGTTCAGTGGCATTGTTTACGTTCAGTGCTGC
The DNA here is from genome assembly GCA_036247105.1 of Cirrhinus mrigala. Classification (NCBI taxonomy): domain Eukaryota; kingdom Metazoa; phylum Chordata; class Actinopteri; order Cypriniformes; family Cyprinidae; genus Cirrhinus; species Cirrhinus mrigala. The sequence continues at coordinate 31,956,740 of CM070008.1, forward strand.
CAACATGGCTGATTGATGACACATTGTGAAAACATTCAATACCTCTAATGATGTACAAATTAAATGCTGCAAATGCATTAAAGCATAAATCAAATGCAATTTCACAATTAACTGATTGTTTTACAGATCAAATTGCACAGCTTTATGAAATGAAGAAAGACCTTCTGATGAGCTTGAGTCAGTGCATTGATGCTAAAGAAGAGGATGTTGAGATGAAGAGGTGAAAGCAAGATTAATGTTTTTTTGTTTTTTTTTCAACAGTGAATGCTTACAAGTGTTTTCAGATTGAGGATTGTGTTAATATATTTTTTTTAACACTACAACATTAATGAACCCCTGTTCATCTTCAATCCAGTGCTCTTCAGAATCTTCTGCTTTCATACTCTGAATCTGAGGACCCTGAGAAAGCTGTGAGAGACCCTGTGGCAGCTTACAAACTCCTCAGAAGATTGAGAAGTGAATTGATAATTATTATAGAACACTTTCAGTTGACTTATCAGTGCAACACGTATGAGGATGATTTCCTAGAGATCCCAGAACTAGAGGACTTGGACGGTGCTGCTTCAGGACTGATCAGACTGCAAGAGATCTACAAACTTTACCCACAAAACATCACAAACAGTAAACTTTGTTTTGCAAAGTTTTGCAGTTTCACAGAGAGTTTCACTTTTTAAGCCTTTCAAAAATCAAATATCTGTTTTGATTTCACAGAAACGTCTCTAAATGCGGATGAAGCTTACCATGTGGGGTGGGTTGCTCATGAAGAGCGCAAATTCCAGCATGCCTTTCTCTGGTTTCTGTACAGTTTGAACAAATTATCAAAAAACTCAGTGACTACAGAGAAAGAGTTGCTCTACTACCTCAAATCCTCAGCCTATTGGTTTGGCAGCCTACCCCAGATCTACTTCGACCAAAATCTGGGTGAGCTCATGGTGTCCTTAAGTTTAATACTACTATTTTTATATTTAAGGTTGCTGGATAGTTTTACCAAATGGTTGCGATTCAAGCCATAAACATGTTTGCTTCAGATCCAAGTAATGATGAAGTCAAAGCTCAGTTGAACAGACTCCTTCACTTCCTGAGAACCTCACACCCTGAGATATTCACACTGAACATAGAGTCAAGTCACTATGAGATACTGTGCAGAGGAGAGATTGATGAGACGGCAAGTGCAACATTTCAAATGTAAATCAGTATTTGAGATGAAAATACAAACAGTCAATGTGAAGCTGTCTGTATTATAAAACCAGACCTCCAAGAGGCAGATGGCGCTGTCCTGTAGGTACAGCACAGGTGGAGGAAACCCCAGACTGATGTTCGCACCAGTAAAAGAGGAAGTGGAGTGGGACAAGCCTCGAATCATCAGATATCATGACATTATTTCAGACAGAGAGATAGAGATCCTGAAGAGTATCTCCAGACCTCTAGTGAATATTTAACACACACACACACACAGTTATAAATCAGTAAAATATTTGATTGTCATTAAATATGATGTACATTTACCTTTTGTGGCCTACTGTAGCTTTTTAGGTCCGAAACTAGTGAGGGAGTATCGAAGATCCGTACTTCTCAATGGTGATAATCTTATTTTTCAACCATTATTTTTACTCAGAATGGACATTTACATTACACTAGTGTTATTATAGTGCTTATATTATTTCATCACACTTATTTTGGAAAGAGAAATGAAAATGCTTTACAATATGGTTCAATTCAATGACATAAATTCTATCTTATTGTAAAATGTTACTGAAAAATCATTTCCTTTTTTCAGTGTTTTTCTAGAGGAAGACAACCCTGTGGTTTCTCGTGTCAATCAGAGGATTGCAGACATCACAGGACTCTCCAAGGAATCAGCTGAAGACCTACAAGTACAGTCACAGCAAGAAAATTTTTTTTAGAATCATTTCATATTCAACTGACTATATTAATTTTATATTTGCTCTTACATGTTCTGTTCCCTGTGAAATATAATGGTGCAATCATTTTCCAGATTCAGAATTATGGGATTGGTGGCAGATATGAACCACATTATGATGCATGGGTAAGATCATAATGTTAATATACAGTCGTGACATAAATTTGTATGGAACCAACACAGAATTCAACATGGGTTCCCTCAAGAATTTCTTCATGGTGTTGGATTTATGAAAACAAAAAGGCAATCCACACACCAATTTCAAAGAAGTTAAAAGCCCAAGATCCATTGAGAAAATATTTTACTGAAGATTTTCACATAAAGTGACAACAAAATACAAAAAGTGTCTGTGCACAAAAAGGAAATGCTCAAAATGCTAATGCGCTTGTAGGACTTCAAACTAAATTGCTCTATTCTGTGTCAGTAAGCACTTTTTTACATATTAAGCAATTAGTCGCAAGATTGACTCATTGCAAGATAACTTAATGTTTGATCAAACAGGATGAAGAGAATGAAAGGATTGCTACATTCTTAATTTATGTAAGTGTTGTCCTTGTCATTAGCCCAAATGGCTTTATAAACATTACAGGCCTATATTATAAGTTTATTGTTGTACTATGAGCAATAAATCATGCCCTGTGCCTGTAGATGAGTGATGTGGAGAAAGGAGGCGCCACTGTGTTCCCTCAAGTTGGAGTTGCATTGAAGCCAATAAAGGTAAACACTCAAATCACTGATCTGTACATATTAGAATAACTGAAGTTAAATTCATGCATCAATTCTCTACTGTTTAAGGGTTCAGCCGTGTTTTGGTATAACCTCCACAAGAATGGAAAAGTGGATTTGTATACAGAACATGCTGGATGCCCTGTGTTAAGGGGTAACAAATGGGGTAGGTTTTTATGTATGTTCTGTAATGTACATGTAAAGAAATCTCAGTTTTATATGACATTATGCTATATTTTTCTTCTGGTGTCTTTTCAGTGGCTAATAAATGGATCCTTGAGTTTGGACAGGAGTTCAGGAGACCCTGTTCTTTGTCACACTGGGAGTGAAAGACACTGAGACCATGAAGAAATGTATCCGTTATATTTATTATGTGCCATAGTTTTTAGATAGGATCATAACATACTGTCTAGGTGCCAGTAATGTTAATAATAATTGTAGTATATAATAAAAAACTTAAGTAGATTAAAATAGAGTTTCAGCAAGATTTCAGTAGATAATAACTTTACCTGAGTGGATCATTCAGCGGCCAGTAAGGAGTTATTGCTGTAAATGAAATGCTATTGCATTCTTTGCAGTTATATTTAAAGCTTAATTGTAAATGTCCTGGAATGATGATTTACACATTTTGCAAGTATTTTTTTATAATAAAAATGTGTTGTCTGCAAATCGAAGATTGTAGGTCTAAGCAGAATTGTTGTTTTTCTATCTTTAACTCTTGTGTGTGACATATATGATGTTTGGGTATTAATGTTAAATTAGTTATAGGCCTCTGGTTGTATTAATAGATTTTATTTGATATATTTTAGAAAGAAATGAGAGAAAAATAACCATTTTCTTTAAGCTGGATTTTTAGCTGAACCCCCACATGCAGAAATCAAGGCTGTCAACAGACTTTAGCACTTTCATGCATTAATCTTGATTTTCTTGTTTATGCTACACTATATTGGTTTGCTGTTTTGTGGTTGTTGTTAGATTGTGCTCCTGTGTGATTTTTGATTTGTTTATACAAATCAATGCTGTGAGCAAATCCTGACTTTATCTTCCTCGATCCCACAACCAGCTTGCCGACTTGTTAGAGCTTACTCATCGCTTTGCTTTTCAAAAGATAGTAGGGATACTAAGAAAATGGTGGGGAGATACAGGTGTGTCTCTGAAAATATGCAAATAAATGGTCTGTATTTAAGCCCGATTTCACTTCAAGGTACACATACAGAAGTTGTGTTTTGAGATACTGAAGGTTTGATAATGGGCATAAGGGAATTGACATTTGTGGTTTTTGGATTGTCTGTACGGCTGGGCATGAATTCTTCTCATCAACAGGTTATTAATTCTATTTAATTTCATTATCAATTAATTATATTTTATTAGTTTTTAATTGTTTAGAATTTGTTTTATGTTATAAACTAATGTTTTCAACACTGATACACTCGTACAAAACATCATAGTTGTAGATTTTAACTTTTTTAAATTCCATTATTGACTAAACAATATGAACTCTCTTCTTAGTTTCTTACTTTAAACCTTTTTCATTATACTTCTAATGAACAAAATACATATATCAAATGTTCTTTGACATTAAGTGCAGATTGTTTTATGCTGTAGAGCAAATTGCTAAGCTTGTTGAGAAGAAGAAAGACCTTCTGATGAGCTTCAGGCAGTACATCGATGCTGAAGACAAGAATGTAGAGACAAGACTTTCATTTTCCCCTATGTACAGTACCATTAAACTCCAAAATTCAGTTTCACAGCAATGGATGTTCAACAATCTTATATATCATGCTAGATTTAGGATTAAGTATTTTTTAACAATACAACTTCTGATGAACCCCTGTCTTTAATCCAGTGTTTATCTGAATCGTCTGCTTTCAAACTCCGACCCTGCTGACCCTGAGAAAATCCTGAGAGACCCGGTGGCAGCTTACAAACTCCTCTGACAACTGAGAAATGAATTAATACAAATTATAAACCACATTAAACCGAGTCCTTATCAGTGTCACAAGTATAAGAATGAGTTGGATGCAAAGTTGCAAGAGATCCCACAGCCAGAGGACTTGGATGGTGCTGCTTCAGGACTGATCAGACTGCAGGAGATCTACAAACTCCACCCAGAAGACATCATGAAGGGTAAACTGTCTGCAGTTTTGCACCAAAGCAGTTTTACTGAGAGAGTTTCGCTTTGTATTTCTTTCAAAAATCAGCTTCAGTCTGTCTTGATTTCACAGAAACATCTCTAAATTCAGACGAAGCTTACCATGTGAGGTTGGTCGCTTATAACCTACATTACCTTAGTTTCTCAGCCTATCGTTTTGGCAGCCTACCTGTGGCAATCTACTTCGGCATCTTCTAAATCTGGGTGAGCTCATGGTGACATGAAGTTTTAATACTTTTTTAAAACTGAGGTTGCCAGACAGTTTTACCAGATTGTTGTGATATTAAGTCATAAACATGTTTGCCTCAGATCCAACTAATGATGAAGATCAGGTTCAGCTGAATAGACTGTTTCACTTAAAGAAAAACCCTGACATATTCACATTGAACACAGAGTTAAGTAAACATGAGACACTGTGCAGAGGAGAGGTTGATTAGAAGACAAGTGCAAAGTATCTTTTTAAATCAATATTTGATATGAAATTGCAACAGTCAATGTAAACACACTTTGTGTGTTGATTGGATGCTATTATATTTGATCAAATCAGATCTCAAAGAGGCAGAGGGCGCTGTCCTGCAGGTACAGCACAGGTGGAGGAAACCCCAGACTGATGATCTTCTCAAAGGTGATCATCTCATTTTTCACCCATTATATTCACTCAAAATGAACATTTACACTACATTACTGTTATACTATAGTACTCAGATTATTTCTTCACACTTATTATGGGAAGAAAAATAGAAACACTTTACAATATGGTTCAATTCAATAACATAACATATTGAATCTTATTGTAAAGTGTTACTGAACAATCATGTCTTTGTTTTTAGTGTTTATCTAAAGGAAAACAACACTGTGGATGCTTGTATCAGTAAGATGATTGCAGACATCACAGGACTCTCCATGAAATCAGCTGAAGAACTACAAGTTTGGTCACAGTAAGAAAGAAATAACGTGTTCACGGACAGACAGCATATCTTTTCTTTATGTTTAAACTTCTGTATTGCCAAAGCACATATATGTGACCCTGGACCACAAAAACAGTCATAAGGGTCAATTTTTTAAAACTGAGATTTATACATTAAACTAAATACATTTATACTAAAAGCTGAATAAATAAGATTTCCATTGATGAATGGTTTGTTGGGATAGGACAATATTTGTCCGAGATACAACTATTTGAAAATCTGGAATCTGAGGGTGCAAAAAAAATCTAAATATTGAGGAAATGTCCTTTAAAGTTGTCCAAATGAAGTTCTTAGCAGTGCATATTACTAATCAAAAATTAAGTTTTTATATATTTACGGTAGGAAATTTACAAAATATCTTCATGGAATATGATCTTTCCTTAATATCCTAAGTATTTTTGGCATAAACGAAAAATGTATCATTTTGACCCATACAATGTATTTTTGGCTATTGGTACAAATATAACTGTGCTACTGGTTTTGTGGTCCAGGGTCACATATCAGCTTTGAGAGCCCTGTAAAATATAATGGTGAAATTATTTTCCAGGTTCAGAATTACGGCATTGGTGGCAGATATGATGCATGGGTAAGATCACAATAATTATATACAGTTGTGACATAAATTTGTATAGAACCAACACAGAATTCGCCATGGGTTCCCTCTTTTTTCATGGTGTGGGATTTATGAAAACAAAAAAGCAATCCACACGCTAAATTCAAACAAGTTAAAAGTCCAAGATCTACTGAGAAAATATTTTACTGAAGATTTTCATATAAAGTGACTACAAAATACTCTCCACAAAACAAAAACAAAAAAAATGAGATTAACCTAGTTGATTAATTGTCCTTAACCAAGAAAGAATCCATGGCCTGAAAATGCTTATTCGCTTGTAGGACTTCAAACTGAATTGCTTTATTCTGTGTCAGTGACAGCTTGATTACATATTAAGCAATTAGGTATAAGATTGAATCATTACAAGATAACTTAAGATTGCTTGATCACACAGGATAATGAGAATGAAAGGATTGCTACATTCTTAATTTATGTAAGTGTTGTCCTTGTCAGTAGCCCAAATGGCTTTATAAACGTTATAGGCCTATATTATAAGTTTATTGTTGTACCACGAGCAATAAATCATGCCCTGTGCCTGTAGATGAGTGATGTGGAGATAGGGGGCGCCACTGTGATCCCTCAAGTTGGGATTTGATTGAAGCCAATAAAGATAAATCCTCAGTTATACAGTATAATAGAATAATATAAGTAAAATTCATGCATCAATTGTTTTTTAAGGGTTCAGCCATATTTTTGGTACAACCTCCACAAGAATGGAAATGTGGATTGGTTTACAGAGCATGCTGGATGCCCCATCTTAAGAGGTAACAAGTGGGGTAGGTTTTTAAAGAACTTGGATTACTTTTTCATTGTGTATGTTCTATAATGTACATAAAAATAAATCTATGTTAATATGACTATTTTTTTTTCAGTTTGATATGATATTAAATTATATTTTTCTTCTGGTGTTATTTCATTGGCTAATAAATGGATCAATGAGTTTGGTTTCATTTTACTTTTAGTTTCTGCATTAGTCACAAAGAAGATGAACCTGTTATGCAGGCACGATAAATGACGCAGCAAAAAAAAAAAAAAAAAAAATGAAACTATGCCAGTACCCTGTTGAAAAAACCAGCATATGCTGGTAGGTATGTTTTGATGCTGAGATGCTGTTTAGGTATGTTTTGACACTGGTATAAGCTGGTCCTTTGCTGGTTTATGTCCGTGTTTTTGTCATTCATAGTTTCTGTTTCTTTGGTTACCCGTGGTTGTACTTATTTGTTTACGGATTAGCAAATGTGTATTTACAGCCCTCATTTTTCAGTTGTAGTTGTTTGTTCTTGTCTATGCTTTGTTTGCTGAAGGTGTTGTTAGACTGAGAAGACTTTGTTCTCCAGTGCTCCTAGGTGTTTTTTTATTTGATATTGAAAATGACTGCTGTGATCCTGCTTCTATGCTTCCTTGTTCCCACAACCAGCCTGCCAATACGTGAGAGCTCACTTATTTAAAGTTTCACTTTTGTTTTTTAGCAGATAGTAGGAATACCGAGAAACTATAACGTGAGCAGATACAGGTGTGTCTCTGATAAGATGTATGTAAATGGTCTATTTAAGCTCAATTTCACTTCAAGGTACACATACAGAAGTTGTGTTTTGAGATACTTAAGGTTTCAAAATGGTCGTAAGGGAATTGACATTTGTGGTGTGTTTTTGGATTGTCTGCACTGCTGGACATGAATTCTTCTCATCAACAGGTTATTAATTATATTTCAATTATCAATTCATTATATTTTATTGATATATATCTTTAAATTGTTACTAATTTAGTGTTTTATAGTGTTCTAATTTTTTTTTTTTTTCACAATTGCCACGACAAGTTAATTTGTGAGACTTTTCACCAAAATAATTGAACAAATAGTACAAAAAAAAAAAAACATAGTTACTCCTGCAGATTTTTACTTTTTTTAATTCTATTATCGACTAAATAATATTAACTCTGTCTTTGGTTTTTTACGTAAAGCTACAGTCTGTAACTTTTGGCGCTCTAGCCATTTAAAAACTGAACTGCGTGCGTCTTGCGGAAGAACATTGTAGCCGGAGCTACTTCTCTCTGTTTATGTCTATGACGAATCACGCAGGTACTGGGCCACTCCGCAGCGGTTCCTACCAGAACCAGTCTGAAATAGTCCGAATAAAAAAAAACTTATTACAGGTGTACCGAGGCGATTCAGGATACGCCAAAAACACGGATTGGAAAATGGATTCAAGAAGTACTCGCTTACTATATACATTTTGTATATATATCAAATGTTCTTTGACATTAAGTGCAGATTGTTTTATGCTGTAGATCAAATTGCACAGCTTGTTGAGAAGAAGAAAGACCTTCTGATGAGCTTCAGTCAGTACATTGATGCAGAAGAAAAAAATGTAGAGACAATGAAGAGGTGAAAACACTTATGTATGGTGTTAGATCTAGGATTATGTAATTATTATTCTTTTTTTTTTAAACAATGCAATTTATGATGAATCCCTTTCTTCAATCCAGTGTTTATCTGTATCTTCTGCTTTCAAACTCCGCCCCTATGGACCCTGAGATAATCATGAGAGACCCTGTGGCAGCTTACAAACTCCTCAGACAACTGAGAAATGAACTCAAAAATATTCTAAAACTCATTCAGCTGAGTTTTTATCAGTGTAACGAGTATCAGTATGAGTTGGAGTTCCTAGAGATCCCACGGCAGGAGGACTTGGATGGTGCCGCTTCAGGACTGATCAGACTGCAGGAGATCTACAAATTCTACCCAGAGGACATCACAAATGGTGAAATGTCTGCAGTTTTGCACCAATGCAGTTTCAATGAGAGAGTTTCAATTTTTTTCCTTTCAAAAATCAGCTTTGATCTTTTTTGATTTCACAGAAATGTCATTAAGTGCAGATGAAGCTTACCATGTGGGGCTGGTCGCTTATAACGAGGACAAATTCCAGCATGCCTTTCTCTGGTTTGAGTATAGTCTCAACACATTAACAGAATACTCAACCATTACAGAGGAAGAGTTGTTACATTATCTTATTTTCTCAGCCTATTATTTTGGCGACCTATACGTGGCAATCTACTTCAACAAACAACTCCTAAATCTAGGTGAGGCCATGGTGACCTTTAGTTAATATTAGTACTAGTATTTTTATATTTTAGGCCAGATATAAAAATCTGTGATTCATGAACATTTGTCTCAGATCCAACTAATGATGAAGTCAGAGCTCAGCGGAACAGACTCCTTCGCTCTCAGAGAACTTCCAACCGGGTTGGAACTTCAAACCCTGATATATTTACACTGAGCACAGAGTCAAGTGACTATGAGACACTGTGCAGAGGAGAGATTGATGAGTGGGCAAGTGCAAGTCCTAAATTTAAATCATTATTTGACATGAAATTACAACAGTCAATGTAAATCTTTGTGTATTGATTGGAAGTTGATTATATTTGATAAAATCAGACCACCAAGAGGCAGAGGGCGCTGTCCTGCAGGTACAGCACAGGTGGAGGAAACCCCAGACTGATGTATGCACCAGTGAAAGAGGAAGTGGAGTGGGATGAGCCTCGAATCGTCAGATATCATGACATTATTTCAGACCGAGAGATAGAGTTTCTGAAGAATATCTCCAGACCTCAAGTGAATATCTAACACACATACAAAGACTATATTTAATTACTGTTATTATTGTCAGTATATTTAGTATCTAATTTCTTTCCAATTTCTCAAAGGTTCATAAAGAAATTAATTAATTAATTACTGAGTCTGATGTAGGAAAACTTGCACACACCTGTTTGTGTTTTTCAGGTATCCGTGTATGTTTGGCTTATGGTATATATATATTTATATGTAATGCAATTTCTTGTGGCCCAGCTTTCTAGGTCTCAGACTGGAAAGGGCACAATCTCAAACATCCGTGTTTCTCAAAGGTGATAACCCTAATTTGAAGGATCATCCAAAAATATATATAACATTCAACAAAACATCATGTTAAAGAAATAATAAAGTCAAAATTCATTCTGTATATACCATTATACACATCATATATATTTACATAAATATACACATTAATTTATACAACTTGCATTTACAGCTTACATATACAACTAACTTTTACATAAATTAACAATAGTCTAGAATAAAAAAAAAATGTACATTGTTGGTTAATGTGCATTTCTTGGTGTATGTTGTTAATTCATGTTGCTAATGTTAAAAAATTGAACCTTATTGTAAAGTGCTACTGAAAATTTTTTTTTCAGTGTTTTTCTAAAAGAGGATGAGAATGTTGCTCGCATCAGTCAGAGGATTGCGGACATCACAGGACTAAGAACCAATACATCAGCTGAACCTCTACATGTACGGCCACCTGTTCATGCACAGGCGACATCTTTTCTTTACTGTTTAACACAATTTTGCACACAAAAGAATTAAATAAACTTCAAGCAGGTCTACCTTTCTATAACTTAACTTACCAAAGCTCACACAGGGCTTATATATAATATATGTATATATATTTTCATTTATTTATTTATATTTTTTAGAATTATTTTGTGAAAAGTAAACATTTAATTATTCATTTTATATTTGCTTTTCAATAAATTACACTTTTTTTCCCCCCCTGTGAAATATAATGATGCAATCATTTTCCAGGTTCAGAATTATGGGATTGGTGGCAGATATGAACCACATAATGATGCAGGGGTAAGATTACTATACTAAAATACAGTCATGACTTAAATTTGTATCAGTCAAAACAAGGAAATCACCATGGGTTCCCTCAGGAATTTCTTTATGGTGTTTGATTTATGAAAAAAAAAGCAATCCACAAAATTTCAAACAAGTTTAAAGTCCAAGACGTATTAAGAAAATATTTTATTGAAGATTTTCAGCAAAATACAAAAGTACAATAAGAAAAAGTGACTGTGCACAATTTTTTTTTTTTTTTTTTTTTTACGTTGCCTCTAATCCTTTTTTTTTTTTTTCCATGTCACAAATAAAATATGCTTTAATCACAAACAGCTGTTGGTGATGAATCAAAAGTTCCAAACATTATGTAATATTCAGTCTTCAATCTAATATGTTCTGCTCTCTTCAAGTATATTAAATCAGTTGCCATATTAATAAATAGCTCTTTCTGTCAATGAACAGCTCTATTTTGTGTCAGTGAGAGATAGGGTGACTTAAGGTTGATTTGGACACTTTTTCCAAGTCATTTCAATGACAAATGTGTCCCAATCAACCTGAAGCCACCCTATATTATCTGAATCATTGCGAGCTAATTAAGAATGCTTGAACTTACAGGATGATGAGAATGAAAGGATTGCTACATTCTTAATTTATGTAAGTGTTGCCCTGTTCATTAGCCTAAATGGCATTATAAACATTATAGGCCTATATTATACGTTTATTTAGATATTGGCTATTACCTGAGCTTTACTATGAGCAATAAATCATGTCCTGTGCCTGTAGATGAGTGATGTGGAGATAGGGGGCGCCACCGTGTTCCCTAAAGTTGGCGTTGCATTGAAGCCTATAAAGGTAAACCCTCAAATCACTGATTTTATACATGATATATTTGAATAATTTAAGTAAAATTCACACATCTATGCTCTGCTGTTTAAGGGTTCAGCCGTGTTTTGGTACAACCTCCACAAGAATGGGCAAGTGGATTTGTATACAGAACATGCTGGATGCCCTGTGTTTAGGGGTAACAAATGGGGTAGGTATTACTTTTTATTGTGTATATCTTCTATAATGTAATCTATGTTAATATAACTACATTTTATTTTGGTTTCATATGAAATTGAGCTTTATTTTTCTGGTGTCTTTTCAGTGGCTAATAAATGGATCCATGAGTTTGGACAGGAGTTCAGGAGACCCTGTTCTTTGTCATACTGGAATTAAAAGACACTGAGACCAAAGAAAAATCATGAAGTGTATTGGTAGTATAGAAGTATCTGTCTGTTATATGTATTGTATTATATAAATTTAGAGTAAAATAGGTAAGTTTCAGCAAGATATCAGTGGATAATCACATGACCAGAGTGGTAATAATAAATGAGACACTACTGTGTTCTCTGAAGTTACACATCAGCGTTTTTTTTAATATCTGATGTAACACTGTGCATTCTTATAACACAAATACTCTATGCATGTAAATGGTTATTTGTTGGGAATTTCCTCTGTGTTATAAAAGTTGCATATCATGTTCATTAGCAAACATCAGATTAACATGGTGAACGGAATGGCAAGGTCCTCAAATATTACAAATAGCGAGTTGCTCATTCTGAAATCTGAATAAAGGTTTATGCTTTGTTTGTGCATATAGCCTATCCTTAAGTCACCTTGTACAGTAATTCACTGTTTATATAATTATGTTGTTTTATTGTTTTTTATTTGTACAGTTACCTAACTGCAAATGTTTCAACAATGATTTCGTTAACAGCATTAATTCGACATACATTAAATGCATAAAGAAAACTCTTTATTTAAGAATTAATTATTAGACAGACACTATATTGTTTAAAAATTTAAATGTTTTGCAGATAAATTACTTTTCAAATTATTCATACACATCTTGTCCTTTAAGTTAATAGTGTCAGATAGGCCTATATAAAGTGCTTTACCTGCTAGTAAGAATTTATAAATTTACAACAAAAAAAGTGATAATAATCATAACAAAACCAATATTAAAACATCTAACGCATGGTCTCATTAAATATTTTTCTGTCTTCTTGGTTGTCATGGTTGTTGTCCAGTGGTCCACTTTTAACCCTCTCTTGTAATCCCATGACTCTGCTGATAGGCCACTCTGTGCTGCTTTTGACTGGCCAGTTTAAAGTCTGTGTGAACTGAAGAGCGGAGCTGACTGGTGACAGGCAGGAGAGCTCTGATAGGTTGGTTCCTGAGGAAGGCGGGCCAGAGAAGAGAGGAAACTGCCTTTGGATTGGATGTGTCTGGGGAAAGGGGAGGGGTTTGGGGAAACTGTATGGCAGGAAAAGGGGATGAGAAATTGACTGCACAGCTGTCCACAGACACACAAACAAACATATACATAGAGAAAAATAACGCCAATGTTAAAAACGGAATCAAATTTTCATTTCAAATAAGCAGAATTTCATCGTTCATAGCTCAATAGTAAAACTCTTACCCCTGTCAATAGATGGGTTGTAGAAAGAAAGCTGAGAAGGAAAGACAGAGAAAGGGACAGATGTTGTACTCTGAAAAAGAATGAGAAAAAATAACAGTAACAATATACTCAGATTTGCAGCTATGTAATACAACATTTAAAACACTCACGCACCTGTGGGCAGGTTGGAAGACTTGGGTAGTTCACTAAGATTAGTTTACTGAAGTTAAACTTGTAGGTGAAACGTTTCCCTTTGGTCTTGTGCAAAATTCGCTTATTATAATAATACCTGAGAAAAAAACAGATGTCAAACTTAGTCAGCTGATAAAATATAAAAATGATGCATTTGTGTCATCTAGCATAATAATATATTATTATATACTTTACATAGTAAATAAGTGATGACATTCATTCTGTAATGTTTATTAATGCTAAAGCTGAATTTGTAATTATAGATATCCTATTAACATACACTCTAGGCCATATGTGTCTTTGTACTTTGTACATATATCAATATTTTTTCTCTATAAAATTGGAGAGAAGTGTGACAGTCATGTAAACTTGCAATATCAGTGTATTATTGTTTAAATAATTAATCTCAGTATTAAAGCTTAAATTTAGTATATATCAGGGTCAGTGCATGTACCTTAAAGCTCTACTGAGCTTGTCGTAATTCATGTGTGGCTTGCCCTTTCTCTCCCCCCACAGTTTAGCTAATCTCTCTGGGTCTCTAATCACAAACTCTCCCCATTCGCTGCCCCAGGTGATAGCTCCGCCTTCGCCACGCCCCAACAGCTCTAAAAGGAAGTGCCATAACTGCACCTGCCGCGAACCTGGAGACCACGCTGGTTTATACGCCCAGTCAGGGAACAGCACTGCTGAGGGAAACAAGAACGTAAAACTTGTTTAGCACTGCTTGAAAGTTAGAAACAGTAATTAGAAACAATTCAGTAATAACTGACAGGAATAAGACACCAAAGCTTTCAGTCAAATTAAGGTTTCAAACTGTATATTTTTTTCCTGCACATCATGGGCAAGGATGTCAGCCAGACAAAATAAATTTAAATAAAAATAAACAATTCAGAAATGTATCCAATCTACCTTTTTCTTCACATAAGAGTGGGCGTGGTCATCTGTAAATGTTATGGGTCTAGCTTCCAGTCTCATCGGTGTCCAGCTATTTTTAGCTGTACAAAACAGCTGGTTTTGCTGCTTGATATTGGAAATTGGTGCGTCTTACCACATTTTTATGTATTACCTTAATTGTGAACACACTGGTTTGTAGTGCAAACGGTTTTACCGTTTACTGCACGTTGTTATTCTCATGATTTTAATGAACCGGAAGAATGCACAAGTATTTTGACCGCATTAACAGCTGACTTTTCTCCACTCAGATAACTGACACTGGCACAAAGACTACATACACACTCTAACTAAACTAAGCTGTCACTTCACCTCTTAATTTGAAAGAAATAAGCCCAAAGGTGCATATAAGTGGACATGGCAACACCAAGTGCGAAGCAGCTTTAGGAGCATTAAAAAATAAAAACAGAGCAAGATGCCAGTTCAACGGTCAAACATGTCCTTCAAGCAGATGTTTACATAGAGAAATAAAGGTTTAGCGCAACAAAATTAACCAAAATATTTCATGGTTATAGCTACACGCTCTTTTACAAAAGGGGTGAGCGGGGCAAAAACTAATGTAAGGTTAGTTGTAACTGCTCACAAATAATGTTAACGTTCGAAGGCTGTAATTTGGGAAATATCCTTTTTAGAATTAACATAGAATTATGTTAATATGCATTTCTGTTCCATTTGTAACGGATTAAATGTGTAGTCAAATTTAATACATTTGTTTTGTGCTCCAAACCGGATTTGTGTCTACAAATGCTATGTGGTTTTTGCCTTGGCACATTTCTCAGCATGTGTTTCTAGGTAAAATGATGGAGCAAGTCATATTTACAGGCTATATACTTAGAAACAATGGAGTCACAGAATTGTATGGAATTAGCAACGACAAACTATGTTTAACAATTTTCTCCAGCTGTGCACTGCTCACACACACATACACCCACACACCCACACACACACACATTCACTTACTTCTGCTCCAGTAAGTCGAGGGAAAAGGACCCAGAGAGGAATTACAATTACACTCCATCTGTAAGATATTAATATCCTAATCATCCTCTTCATAATCATCATCATCTTTATTCCCTGAGCTCAATTAAATCATTGCGTAAAAATAAGAAGCAATTCGATTGTTTGGAATCTAATTACTTCCAGTAGAGTTGCAGCTCCTGTCACTCCAGGAATATTTTCGGGGGTTTGAGAATTCGATTATAGACCTGTGAGTTTCTGTTCAGTGTCATGCGATCTATTGTTTACATATTTTGTATGCTGCCGATAATGTTAGACTTTTAAATATTTAAGAATGTTAAAAAACGAATTTTTGAGAATGAGCTATTGTTACATGTGTCCGTCAAACGCGTCAAAATTTTGTAACATTATAACGGTCTGTTTTGTTTTTAAACAAATAATAAAATCAAATTATTTAAATTTTTTATATAAACATTTAAAGTTCTTTCTTTAAAACATTATACTACTATACTTTAAAATAAAAAATATCACTAAAATAGCGCTAATATAAAATAAATAAATAAACAATTCTAAACTTTAAATCAACGTATCAATAATAAAAACATTCAACCAACAAATACTGTACCCTAACTCTAACAGAATAGCCTAAATAGGAACTAGGCCTAATTAGTCATTTGTAAGATCCTGCTAAAGAAAGCTGTTACCTGTTCAGTGCAAACGGTCTTTTCTGGAGAAATGATCAGAAGAAAGACACCTGTAACCCCTCACTCTCTTTTTATCTTTACCTCTATCCCTTTCTTGCATTTACTGTATTACCTTCATCCCTGATCTCTCCTTCTCTCTCCCTCTCTCTCTCCCAATCCAAACTGACATAGTGATATCCAAGCTTTCCTTTGAGGAGGATGTTTTGTATTGGATGTGATTTTGCCCGGTTTAACAGACAAGGAGAGATAGAGAGAGATCTTAGCTAACATTTAGCTAATGTAAGTTAAATTAGCTAACTATACAAATTACTTGGTGTAATACAGTACATTATAACCTATATAAAAACATGTGTATGAAAAAACAAGTATAATGAAAAACAAAAAATACAATTTTATTGTTAGAACTTTCACACATAAAATACAATATATAAAATAAGATTTAAAATATAGTATTACAATATAATATATAATGTATAACATCAGCTTTACAGAATGATCCTAAATGTTTATTTATCAAAACAAAATCACATCTTAATACAGCCTAATACAAATTAACATAATTATTTTATCAAAATACTTCAGTGCTAAAATTGCATTGCAAATTGTTCTTTCTGAGAAGATTTTCTGAGAATGTGGTAAAACATGGAACTCTAAAGGTGAAATAAACTGCGAACTAACAGATGAAAGAGTGATTTTGTATCTCTCTGACTGTCCACACACACACACACACACACACTGCAGTGTGACAGGTGACACCGGAGGCTTTTAATTCCAGTGTACACACAAATTCTGGTCCAGACAGACATCAATAATTCATGCTGTTAATTGAGTTGAATGTTATGCTTTTAGCTGTAGGACTGTATAGGTCGTGAGTCCTCTGACATTATGGGTACATACAGTAAAAATCACAAATTAAAAATGCACTTTTTTAAAACCTTCTTTTAAAAACACCATACAACTTATTTGCATCATCTGTCACCCTAATTTACCATTTAGGATTTTTGAATTTAACTAACAGCAAAGTTTTTTTTACATCTGAACTGTGTGTGTATGTGGATTAGGTGGTCTAAATGAATTGTTTGTTTTAAAGTGGCCGGTGCAAAAGCTACTTATACCCCTTCCTCATCAGTTCATCTTATCTTTTCATTCTCATCTCCTCTCGCTTCTCATCCTTTCTTCCCAGATCTCCCTCTCTATCCTTCTTACAGCTGCTTATTGCTGTTCACGCTGAGAGCAGATAGGAGGAGATTTGCAGCTCTGATAGTGTGAGTGTATGCGCTTAACAGGCGTGACATACACAGACTCTGTGTGTGTGTGTGTGTATAAGGTCACAGGGCTCATCTTTAAGGATGAATCCTGTTATACGTTAGGAGGATAAAAGGCTCTTGTGTGTTTGTGCAAGCTCAGTAATCTCAGATCGGGTTGATTCCATTGGGAACTCACTCTCTCCCCTGAGACACAATAGAGAAAAAAAGAGTTTCTTATCACTGAGCTCATCAATGTATATTTAAATTTTTTTAAAGAATAAATGCTTTTATTAAAAGCATTAGTGCATTAGTGGAGTATGATTTTCTTAGTTTATTTTATTGTTGTTTTTTGTATTTTATTTTATATGCATAATTATTTTACTTAATTTAATGCAACATTATCAGTTTATTTTATATTACTGCAGGCTGCAAATGCCTTGGCTTACTGTTTAAATGCACAATAGTCTATAATAGAATTTAAAGTGATTAATCTACCTTGTGTGGCACTGTGTCTCTTATTATTGAACTTTATTATGAATGTTAATATTATTCATTGGTGGAATATAGTGTCATTTTCATCTTTATCCTTGAGGTCAGTTTATTTTATGTTACTTATTTTGCAGCAAACGCAACTGCAATATAAATATACGCAGAAAAAAATAAACCCAATTTCAAATTGATTTGAAAAATTACATATTCAAAAGTTTTTGAACAGTAATGTTTTTTAATTTAAAAACATGTATTATTATTCTTTTATTATTATTTTGAAAACAGCTGAGCAGAGTTTTTTCTAAAGCTCAGAAGAACAGCATTTATCTGAAATAGAAATATTTTGTATTTCAAATGCTGATCTTTGGATCTTTCTATTCATCAAAGAATCCTAAAAAATTTAACCCAACTGTTTAAATATTGATAATAATAATAATAATAATAAAATTGTTTCTTGAACAGCAAATCAGCATATTAGAATGATTTCTGAATCTGAATGAGTAATGATGCTGAAAATTTAGGTTTGATCACATAAATAAAATACATTTTAAAATATATTAAAATAGAAAACAGTTATTTTAAATTGTAAAAAATATTTCAAAATTTTACTGTTTTTGCTGTACTTTGGATCTAATTAATGCAGGCTTGGTGAGCAGAAGAGACTTCTTTAAAAACATTAAAACGTACTGTTCAAAAACATTTGACTGGTAGTGTATTAAAATATATATAAAAAATTAAGTTTACAAACAAATACAAACAAAACACAAGTAACACACTGAATTAAACATGAATTAAACATTTCAAAATAGAAACAAAATTAAATAGTATTTTCTGTTTTATTTACAACTTTGAAAAATCATTTTACAGTGTAGTTTAGGTAAAATAAATAAATGAAAAATATTTAAACCTTATTGTGTAAAAACACAATAGATTATTATAGAATTGAAACTGATTGACCTGCTGAGAGACCATTGTCTCTTATCATTATTGACAGTTTTATATTTTGTTTAACCTTAGTATTCATTTAAAATTAATGTTACGGTCTTATTTTCCGTTTAGTCAAATGTATAATTTTTAATTATATTAGTTATTTCTACTGTAAATACTGTAATTTATTTACATTTACAATTGATTGTATAGAGATGTTTAATTTTGTCTTTTTTTATATATTTTCATTCAAATTTTTTATTTATTAATATTAATATTTCCTTTACTTAACACATTTTGAACCTGTATTCAGTTATGCCAATAAAGGAAGCATAGAAAATGACTGCCATGTGGCAAAAATACTTATTTTAATTCATTTTAATGACTTAATACGTTCAGAGAACATTTGTCATGCTCCTGGAAAGCTCCGCAGAATGATTTTATTTCATTTGACTATTTTACTTTATAACAGCTATTTTGGACCATTTTTCATTATATACACCTAAGCCGAATACATTTGGCAATAGAAAGTGTAGTTTTTCTGTCAAGGCAATAAAGCACACTAAACTGAATTAAACTGAATTCAGTGCAAGAAAAAAGGAGATATATTCAAACTTCACCCTGCGTGTGTGTATATTATGAATCATGTCTGTTCCACAGAAGTCTCACTCTCTGATCTCCGCATGCAGACTTTTTTTGTGGTCAGTCTCTGACTGGCCTCCAGAAGACTGAAACCTCTCTCTATCTATGCGTGTGTCCCCCCAGACCTCTGCTCTTTCTCCTCCATTACTGCTGACAAATCTCCCTCTCTGCCCGGCTCAGGGGAGTTGTGGTTTCTAAAAGGTTTTCTGTATGTTTCCCATGCCTCTATCAGTCTGTGTCGAGGAAAATAATATATCCGTCCGAAACAAGAGACAAATGGCCAGAGACACTGAGAGGAAGAGTGCCAAAACAACTGCAGCAAGTGAATCACACACACTGACAGACCTTCACAAAAATCAGACGCAACACAAGTGTTTTTTCACTGTTTTATAACTTCATCATCATTTTTAACATGTGTAATCTTAATCTCATGTGTAAACAAATTCAGAGGAGACCTCCATCATTGGCCTTCTGCTCTTTATAAATAACATCCCGACCTCCTGGGATTCCAGATATCCAGACCTGACATTTTCTCTCATGGACAGAATACAGATTCTGATTCTGAATCCAGATTTGCAGTTAGGACCATGTGTATTTAGCGTACTTATGAGGAATATAGCGCAAGAACATATCAACGTTGTTCTCCTACCTTTATGAACACAAACCCACACCGACTCTGAATTCTGACAAAGAGAAAAACGATCTTGGAGTCTAAAATCCAAATCTAGTGTCTGATTAATCTCATTAGTATCACTTATTCAGGGTTCAAACATAATCAAACTTACAGTACCTGAAAATGACGAGTAACTTCACATGAACATGAGAAGAGAAAGTCCATGAAACACAGCTGACCTTCATTTGAACAAAGATATATATGCTTTCCGAAGGTGCGCCTGGCTGTTATTTCAATATTCATTCCAGTCAAAACATTATCAGTAGTGATTTTTTTCAGTAGTGATTTTGCAAATTAAATAAAAACATAAAAAAGGAATCACAGCGTGTTAGAGCTACAGTGCAACTGTTCAGTCATTCATGAAATAAACAACAAATATTTACAAACAAAATTCACAATTATAATAAAAAAATACTGCTTTGAACATTCACAACTAACGAAAAAGAGGGAGAAAGAGCGTGTTGGAGCGCACTTACACCTTAAGTGTTTACGAGTTCTGCGCATTTGTTAATCATACTCTCGTCCAAACGATTTGAATTAGCGGTGTTTGCACAGAGAAACAGGCAATGTGACGGAACATACAGGTGTGTGTGTGTGTGTGTGTGTGTGTGTGCGTGTGGTTTTGGAGCACCCTCTAGTGGAGATAAACCTGTACTTCCTCTCTCTGTAAGGCTTCTGCGCTTATTTGGACACTAGAGAGGCAGCTAATGTTGTGTTTTGTGTATTGTATAGTTCATTTAAGTTAAATATGAGTTGTTTACCTTCATATGTGTGTGTAACAGGTTAAAACGGAGGGAGCGTTTGCATTTGGAATCATAACTGCACGTTTGCATGTAACCATGAGTAACAAGTCAGTTCATATTCACGGATGAAAACACATCCAAAGAAAGCTTCCGAATAAAAATAAGTTTAAAACACTAATCTTCTTTGCCGTAATAGCTTTTTTTTTTTTTTCACGTGTTTCTCAAGCCTGGATTTTACTTTTACCCTTTGTAACAGCTCTCACAATCAAGCTTTAAGAGTTAACCATAATTCTCTCCAGCTCTTTTCCTGTGGACTTTTTTTTCCCACCACCCCTAATCTCAGCCCCCCTCTCTCTTGCTGTGTCTCTCTCTCTATGTGAGGTTGTGGAGAGGTTGGCTGACCCTCATGCAGCTCCAGTAAAGTGCCCTGGCCAGCGTCAACACCACCAGCAACAACACCGCCGCCCAGGAGGCATAAATACCCCCATACACACGTGCCTGGGACCACGTTCCCGCCTAGAAACACAGATGGAGAAACACAGATTAAAAATTTTACATGCACTACAATTCAAACGTTTGGGATCAGTAAGAAAATATATACTATAAGAAATATATACTTTTATTCAGCGAGGACACATTGAATGGACCAAAAGTGTTAGAAAAAAGCTGTTCTTTTGAACTTTCTATTCATTAAAGAGTCCTGAAAAAATGTAGCAGTTTTCACAAAAATATCGAGTGCTCAAGCTGTTTTTGATATTGATAATAAATGTTTTTAATCAGCATATCAGAATGATTTCTGAAAGATCATGAAGACTGGATTAAAGGCTGCTAAAAATGTAGCTTTGTCATCACAGGAATAAATTACACTTTAAAATATAATGAAATAGAATGCAGTTGTTTTAAATAGTAATAATATTTCACAATATTACTGTTGTATTATATTTTTGAGCAAAATGAAGCCTTGCTGGCATTTGGGAAAAAAGCCTTCTTTCAGTTTAAACAGTAGTGTATGATAGCAAACAGTAAAAAATTAGGTGATTAGATGAGTAACAATAATCAACGGTTTATGTAAAGTGAATGATTTTAACCTTATTGTAATGTTTTAGCAATAAAACAATAAATATATTAAGGTGCACACTCACAATCAGACCAGCGGCTGAGATGCTAAATAGCAAGCACAGCAGGTAACACCACAGACTCCGCCTCCTCGGATATCTCTGGCCAATCGAAGATCTGGTGAAAGAAAGATGTGAGAAAGAGAGCAATCAGAGGAACAGCGGGGTTAATGCAATGGAACATGCAAAACTATTTAAAGGTACAGTGTGTAATTTCTGCACCACTAGCATCAGAATTCCAAAAATAATGAAAGTGCATTGTTTTTTGAATATGTTTTTGATTAAATGGCTGAAATAAGGTTTGAGGTTAACACAAGTATCACTTTTTTATGTTTTATTCTAAGACATAGAATAGATCCGTAACATCGCCTTGAGATTTTTTAAACAGCTTT
This sequence comes from Cirrhinus mrigala, assembly GCA_036247105.1. Lineage (NCBI taxonomy): Eukaryota > Metazoa > Chordata > Actinopteri > Cypriniformes > Cyprinidae > Cirrhinus > Cirrhinus mrigala. The sequence goes on from CM070008.1 coordinate 31,979,252, forward strand.
TCCTTCTATTTAAAAAGGCAGTTGCTAAAAAAAGAGGGCTAAATGCGACTACGGATGTTGTCCGGGACACGTCTTCACACTGAACAGGTAAACTCATCTACAGACTACTCTGCTTTCACAACCTCATTGTGTTTATAATGGCAATCTTAAAAACTTAATTTTTTTTTTTTTTTTTTTTTTAATAAAGATTGAAAGAGTCGAATAACAGGGTAACATTTGAAGACGTTGAAGTCATGTGTCCATGGTGTAGTTCACAGCCTATGTTTAGCTTTTTATTTTAACAGCTTTATTTAGGCTTGTGTTCATTTGTAAAAAATTATAATGATGAACAAAAACTACACTGCTGTTCAAAAGTTTGGTATCAGTAAGATTTTAAATGATTTTTTAAAGAAGTCTGCTCATCAAGGCTGCGTTTATTTGATTAAAAAATACAGAAAAAAACTGTAATATTGTGAAATATTATTGCAATTTAAAACAATGGTTTTCTATTTTAATATACTTTAAAATATAATTTATTCCTGTGATGCAAACCTGAATTTTCAGCATCACAGTGTCACATGATTCTCAGAAGTCATTTTTATATGATGATTTATTACTTTTATTATCAGTGTTGGAAACAGTTGTGCTGCTTAATATATATATATATATATATATATATATATATATATATATATATATATATATATATATATATATATATATATATATATATATATATATATATATATATATATCTTTTTCTTTTTCTTTTTTTTGGAACCAGTGATACTTTTTTCAGCATTCTTTAATGAATAAGAAGTTAAAAAGAACAGAATTTATTCAAAATAGAATTATTTTTTTGACAATATACATTACTGTTCAAAGTTAGTACAATTTTTTTTCTTTCTTGGTTGAAAGAAATTAACACTTTTTTTCAGCAAGGATGCCTTGAATTGATAAAAAGTGATAGTAAAGATTTATATTGTTTAAAAAAAAAAAAAAAAAAGCATCCTGAAAAAAGTATCACATTTCCCAAAAAATAATAAGCAGCACAACTGTTTCCTACACTGATAATAAATCATAAATCAGCATATTAAATGATTTCTGAACAATCATGTGACACTGAAGACTGCAGTAATGATGCTGAAAACTAAAATAAATTACATTTTAAAGTATATTTAAATAGAAATGTGTTATTTTAAATTGCAATAATATTTCATAAAATTAATGTTCTGTATTTTTGATCAAATAAATGGAACTTTGATGAACATTAGAGACTTGTTTAAAAACATTAAAAATCTTACTGATCCCATACTTTTGAACAGCAGTGTATGTAAGAATTATGTTGGTCACAGAAATTACTTTTTGCAATAATCCAAAATCCAATAGAAAATCCTATTTGGTTTTTGTTAAAGAAACCAGGGTGACTTCTAACTAACTTCTGGGCCAGCCTACAAAAATATGCCATCACTGCAGCACTTTATTGGTCAGACAAACAGTTAGTCCCGCCCCAAACTTATGCCATTGGCTGAGCCAATGTTGTCTTGTCTGTATGCTCAAACAAACAGAGCAATGTTTTGACAGGTGACACAGATATGAGGGAATCAGTCAATGAATAGCTTAGTTATAGTCTCTACGTAATAAGCTAAGACAGGATGTTAAAATGTTATGGGATTTTAATCAGTATTGAAAAAAATTACAGCCAGTAAAACGTTATAATGCATTTCAGAAGCTAAAGCTGTGTACAGCAGGTGTTGACTGAGACAAACATTAAATGCTGATTTATTTGCAATCTAATAACAGAGTTTGATTTATTTGGTAAATGCAAAATGTGTTGTAAATGTTGGCTGAGAAATACTCACACTTTTCTGCAATGGGGGCATCGAGCCAATGTCCTGTCAGTAAATTCGGTCCACTGAAATATTGAGAAAGTGGTTGAGCAGTTAATGTGAGGCAGCAGCATAAATAAAACAGGAATAAATAGTCATCTGATATTCGACTTGGTGCTGAACCTGAGCCGAGTGATTCGGTCAAGATGTCATTGCAGCGGATAATGATACACTGTGTGTCAGTATGATGTTGCTGTATTGTGCGTGCATGTACCAGGAAAGTGTTGCTGCAGTGTCCGCAGGAAACTCTAGCTCCAGCAGGTTGTGGTTCCGGACTGGCTGGACCCGGATGGACTGGACCCAAATTTATGATCCTCTTACTGGTTCACAGACAAGCAGACAAACGCATTTAATTTTTCACTTGCACAATCCTGACTATGCCAAAATGATGTTTGTTATTGCCAAAGATTTCATTTGTTTTAAATTTAACTTTGTCTCATTCTGTTCTTTTTCTCTTACCAATAAGGCCGAGGGCAGGCGATCCTTTGGGATGTGACCTTGCAGATGAGAAGACAGTTACAAGGACACCGCACATATTTCTTCCCTGCAGGGGCATTCTTTATGGGCTGGAGAGAATGAAGATTAATGAAATAAATAGAAAGAAGGAGAGAGACAAAAAAGAGACTTAGAGAGTTAATTCCGATTACCTAAAAATAAAAGTGTGTGCAGTTACTACATGAAGTGATTTTAATCAAATTAACTGTACTGTATGTAAAGCTGATTCATTCAGTGTATACTGCTTAAAATTAAATACAGTCTTAGTGAGCATAAGAGACTCCTTTCAAAAACATTAAAAAATAACTTTTGAATGTGTATTGATATTTGTTGACAGAAGCTTTAAACCATCAACCTTATTACATTAATCTGTTAATCAATTACTCAGTTTGTGAGTAACTGATTCGAATCAGTATTTTGAATTAAATCTATAGCTGTAGCATGCAAACAGTCAAACAAGCAAAAAGTCAAATCTTAAGAATTTTACAACTGTTCAAAAGTTGACATGCTAACTTAATCCTTCCTGAGTTTTTAAATAATGCTCTGTCCCAACTCACTGTAGCTTCATTGCAGACTCCGCACTTGACCACATGTTGGTGAATTTTGCCCTCAACGCTGATGAGCGACTGGCACACCCTACAGCTGATGACTGGAGCACTGCCACTCTCTGGAGACGTCAGGGGGGAATATGGTGGAGGGTTTTCACCCATCAACACAGGGGGCTGGGTCGAGCTCGGAAACGGAGGAAAGCCTAAAAAGGGAGAGATTGCCATTGCAGATTATTAAAATTCATCTATTATTCTATTCTTTTATACAGTACCACAAAACCAGTGATAAGTAGCACAGGTATATTTGTTGCAATAGCCCACAATACATTGTATGGGTAAAAATGATTGATTTTTCTTTTGTGCCAAAAATCATTAGGATATTAAGTAAAGATCATGTTCCATGAAGATATTTTGTACATTTCCTACCATAAATATATCAAAATTTACTTTATACATTTACTTTATTCATTGCTAGGAACTTAATTTGGACAACTTTAAGGCGATTTTCTCACTATTTTGATTTTTTTGCATCCTCAGATTCCAGATTTATAGAAATAGTTGTATCTCTACCGAATATTGTCCTGTGCTAGCAAACATCAATGGAAAGCTTTTTTTTTTTTAGCTTTGAGATGATGTATAAATCTCAATTTCACAAAATTTACCTCTATGACTAAAATTTACCCCAATTTACTTTTCAAAGCTAAACACTTAAACTTGCACTTTGGGAAACTGAAACAGTTTTCTGTCACCAAGGCCATTATGATTAACAAGAAAATCAGATTTGGTCTCGAGACCTGCTGAAAAGAGCTTTATAAGGAGACTGCTGGAATGTGCCTAGTAGAACATGTACACATTAGCCTATAATTGTGGGGGCCAAAGAACATTTTTGAAAATGTCCTAACAAATAAACCGAAAAAATGTTAAAACTTACAGTTAAAACTGTAGTTACTACTATTTGAAAATCTCACTAAATCAAGTCATAACCTTAATATAAATCCCAACGTGTGTGTGATAAAACTTAAACAGTATTTTCATGAAATTTCACCAGCATCACCACATTTGTTAAAAATCGCCAAAGCAACATCATCAGCACGCCCTTTAGTAACTTTATATTGGCCCCGCCCGCTCTGCGCAGTGATTGGTTCTGGTCTCCTCAGGCAATAATTTCAGGCTTTCTGACTGGTCCAAAGATGTGCCAATCATATGTGTTTGGGTGTAGCTGGAGTTACGGCAGATTACTGTAAATGTGTAATGCAGAGACGCCGACTCAGTGGTAAATGTGGTAAAAAATGGGAATAATGAAACCCCTTGTACAGTCCTCAACAGTCATATGCTTAGTTTAAGAAAATATTGCCTTGTTATTACTATAATTTGTCGCGGAAGGCCGATAACAACAGTAAACAGACCTGAACAATCCAACAGTGATGCTCATTCATTAGCTGCGTAATGAATGCCACTCTGATGGATGACATTTTATTCAACATTTTATGTTATTCAATAATTCCTTTGACAAATATCATCCTCCCTTCGCAGGTGTATCGTACGCAACTGCATTTATATACGAGGAGCATCATGTATCAGCTACAGTGACCGCGCGCATGCACGTACTGCGACCTGCCAGAAAACCATCCGTTCAGGTCCTGCCTCCATCATCACCAGCGTGCAAAATAAAGCAAGACTAACCGCACAGAAACCGTACCTAACCCATATCGTAGTAACGTTAAATGCAGTGGAGTGAGTGCGTGCGTGAGTGTGTGTGTATGTATGTATGCGCGGGCCCGTGACAGCGCAGAAAAGCGCCGCGCTCGTTACTCACTCTGCGGTTTGTTCGGAGCACCGTGTGGAGCTGTTCCGGGAGACACCCCGCCGTTACCACTGCCCAAAGCTCCATCGCCGAGATCCGAGAGCAACGGGGACCGCTCTCCGTCCGCCATACCGAGAGCGAGGCGTAAAGAGGGGGAGCGGCGAGAGCTTGTATTGTTGTGCTACCGGAGAGTGTGTGTGGAGCCCGCCTGCGTCACGCGGGTACGTCCGCTGCTGTGGCAACGCGTGTGCGCATCCGTGCGCTCGGGGGGTGTATTGCATGATACCCCTGAGCAATAACGCACAACACGCTGTTTATTCTGTCACTTACAGCCATTTCAAAAATTATTATATACGCAAGAGGTTTGTCTTCTCAAAAATGCGTGCAGGCAGAAATGAAGCACATTCTTATACAGTTTAAAATATCTGCAGGAAACACCAGTAATAGCATTTATCTGTGCTATTGGCTGCTCATTAGAATAATATGATCAAATAAAACAGTGCAGCAGTTAATATAAAGACAAAGTGCAGAGATTTCTTAGTAGGAACCAGTTCCTCTTTGCCTATGATTTGCGAGGTAGCGTAGTCATCGACTGCTTTCAGGGTTGGATATATGAAGAGTTCAGATGCAAAACCAGCTAAAAGCCATCTCGGTCAAAAATGAGATAATGATACTGAGTGAATGCTCTCGACACATATTATACGTCCATCAAATACTTTTTCTTCAAACTCGCAAAAATACCAGCCTCAGCCCAATCAGAAGTACCAGTACTTACATAGAAACCTATACATCTGAACCTGATAAAAATGCATTTTTTTTAAAGAAAGACGTCAGATGGATTTAGCTGATTTTGTATCTGAACTCTTCATATATCCATGTATGTATGTATATGTGTGTGTTTTGTATCATATTTGATACATCAGGCTTCAGTGACTGAATTTGCTCAGACCCAAACTAAACCCAAACAAAAATATATGATTTGGTGCAATTGCTATTATTTATATGGCCAAAATATAAATTGGAAGTAATTCTGATTGCTTGTAATGTAAATCTGTGAGATCTTTAGAACAGTATAGTGGACAATTTGTATAAAATGCAATAAATAGTCGTTAAACTAGTCAAAAGTTTAAGATTTTTCATGTTTTTTTTTTTAAAGAATTCTTTTCTGCTCACCAAGCCTGCATTTATTTGATCCAAAATACAGCAAAAGCATTTCAAGCATATTTCATGTTGTGAAATATTTTTACTATTTGAAGTAACTGCTTTCTATTTGAATATAGTAGTCAACATTTGAAGTGGATCAATACTTTCATTAAAGTTGTCCTACAAGCAAAACAATATCCATTCTTGTCTTAGGACAACTTTGATGAACTTTTCTGATCCACTTCAAATGCTGACTACTGTATATTTAAAAATGTAATTTATTCCTGTGATCAAAGCTAAATTTTAATGCTTTTATTTAGCAAAGATGCTTTAAACTGATCAAAAGTTATGATAAAGACATTTATAATGTTACAAAAGATTTCTATTTTAAATAAATGCTGTTCTTCTGAACTTTCTGTTCATCAAAGAAACCTGAAAAAAAATTCTACTCAGCTGTTTTCAACATAATAATAATAATAATAAATGTTTTTTGAGTGGCAAATCAGAATATTAGAATGATTTTTGAAGTAATGATGCTAAAAATGCTAAATACTCCAATATGATTGGAGTAATGATGCTAAAAACTCAAAACTTCTTTGAGTTCAAAAACTTTTGAGTGGTATTGAATTCTATGTCTCATAAAAAAATTCATTAAATTGATATTTAAATGATTAAATATGAAAATTTTCTTACCAGCTAAGCCAATACAATTGTATAATTTATACAGATTGCCTTAAAATATTATTTGAAAACATAAAGAGAATCAGTCATGAATTAAAAGGATTCACCATTTTATTATGCATAAGCTTACAGTACAAAAGAAATTAAACAGTTTTATAATACTGAATAACTGAACAGCAACATACAAATGTTTTACACTTTTTACTCAAGCACCTGTTCCTTTCCAATTCGACTGACTTGATTTTGAAACATTTTATGTTTGCGTCCTGGTTCTAGTGTTAATTGATAAGTGGGTCAACTCATGTTGGATTCAAGACTGTCATTGAAAGGAAACGCTGTATCTGCAGAAGTTGTCAACACTGTCTATTCTGAAATGATGCAGCTCATGGTTCATTCACTCTCTCTGTGTTTCTCTCAGGTCAGGTTGATGCAGTCCATTGGTCTGTTCATGGGCAGTGTGATCTCCAGTTCTTCTCTCTCCACAATGAATCTGGCATTCCCCTCCAGTTTGTGCACTGGGTGAGGCAGGTGAAGGCCCAACTTACTGAAAAAACAAGATGCACAAATAGTTTCTTAGCTATTGAAAACTAGATGTAAAATATTTCAGCTACTATAGTTTACTTACTACTTTGGAGTTCTGAGATCAAGAAATGTCTCTCTCACATCTAGAACCAAATCAGACGCTTTTGTATCTGGCAGTTTAACTCTTACCTAAGAAAAAAGGAGAGAGATTTTGTGAGATTACATTGAAAATACAACTTTTAAAATGAAGATCAGCTCAGTCATTTGAGGACAGTCAAATGTTTTTACTTAATACCAATCAGCTTTTACATCTGCTTTTAATGCACCATCAAAGCCACTCTTTCAGAGAGGAGAAAGGATATTTCAACCCCCTGCTGTTCTTTCTTTCCCCTAAATCTCATTACTGAATCTTAAGCCTTAGATCTTTGAAACTTCAAATTAGTTTAAAAAGTATGGAATTTATAGTGCGGAAATCCATAATGCTTAAAAGTTGAGATTATAACTTGTTCAGTATTTCTCAACAGCTATGCTAATCACTGTGCATTAAAGTGAATAGTAACTCTTCAGAAAGTTCCATGCATCTCTTAAGCAACTTAAATGAATAGCTCACCCAGAAAAAAAAAAATTGTTAAAAATGCACTCATCCTCAGGCCATCCAAGATGTAGATGAGTTTGTTTTTGTGGTGCAATGCTACATTTTTCCAAATCTGTTCTAATAAAGAAACAAACTCATCTACATCTTGGATGACCTGAGGGTGAGTAATTTGAGTAAACTACTACTTGAAGTAAACGTAACTTCACTAACACTTAAATTCAATAACTAGTAAAGATGTTGTAGTATTTGGTGAATGCTGTATTAATGTTTAAGATTAAATGAGTGTAGAATAAGGAGTACCAGCATGCTGTCACAACACATGGATGAGGGGTCCTTTCTGCTCAAGCCAAGAAACAAATCTTCAGTCCCAACAGACTGTTTCAGCACAATCTCGTACCTAAACAAACAAAAACACACACAGTGAGAGGCCAGCTCACTTACAGCTCATGTGATTCTGACATGTGTATTTTGTCTTACTCTGGCTGTGGCCGTGGGTCGGCGAGGTCATCAAAATGTGCCCCCTCAGTTACTTCATCCTCATCCCAGATGTCTTTGCTGTTCTTCTTCATGTAGGCAGTGCTACCTAGAGGGAAGAGAGAAATAAAAAAGGGTGTTCTTTAATGTTCTCAGAAGTGAAAAAGTAAAAAGCAGCTTGATAATAGCAAAACGTGACAATGTTTAACAAATTCAAAGAAATTTTATACACTACCAGTCAAAAGTTTTTTAATGTTTTTTAAAGAAGTCTCTTCTGCTCACCAAGCATGCATTTATTTGATTCAAAGTATTTCAAAAACAGTAACATTTTGAAATATTTTTACTATTTAAAATAACTGTTAAATGTAATTTATTCCTTTGATTTCAAAAAGCTGAATTTTTAGCATCATTACTCCAGTCACATGATCTTCCAGAAATCATTCTTATATTCAGATTTGCTGCTCAAAAACATTTATGAGCAGATTTTTTTTAGGTTTCTTTTATGAATAGAAAGTTCAGAAGAACAGCATTTATCTAAAATAGAAATCTTTTATAACATTATAAATGTCTTTATCATCACTTTTGATCAATTTAAAGCATCCTTGCTAAATAAAAGTATTAATTTCTATATATTAAATATTGAGGACAATTAAATATTTTATTATCAATTAAATATTGATAATAAAAATATATTTAAAAAAATCTTGAACAGCAAATCAGCATAGAATGATTTCTGAAGGATCATGTAATACTGAAGACTGGAGTAATGATGCTGAAAATGTAGCTTTGATCACAGGAATAAATTACATTTTAGAATAGAAAGCAAATATTTGAAATAGTAAAATATTACTGCTTTTGCTGTATTTTGGATCAAATAAATGTAGCCTTGGTGAGCAGAAGAGATTTCTTTAAAAACATTAAAAATCTTACTGTTCAAAAACTTTTGACTGGTAGTCTAGCAATTTCAAAGTAATTATGTCAATTCTATATATTATTTAAAATACAATACATATGAAATCATCTATATTAAATATTTGTATTATTCTACATATTTATATAAAATCACTTTATGCTATAATAAATACATTGTACCCTCTTTGTTGTTTTTTCCCGAAGGTGCAGCAGGAGAGCCGATATGTCCCGGGCCCATCCTCGCTATGGGCTTCACTTGCTGAAAAAACAAACGCGCAAAAACAAAACATAACAATAATTCAGCGACTGTAATTCATCCTTAAGCAAAAGTTCGACAACCGACAATGTAAAACCACATTTGTTAGAAGCCCAACCTGGATATCTTCTTCCTCCTCATCTTCATGCTTTGGTGAGAGCAGAGCGGACAGCGCCTGGAGATCATTTACGGACCCAAGACCCTCCATCTCTGTTATTCGATAAGTTTGGACTGGAAGGTGAAAGCGAGTTTTATATAAACTATCTTTGTAATTAGTTTGTAAGGCGCCGCTACGCTGCTCTTCCGGGTGCTGCGTTTAGCGTTTCTATGGTGACTGCAAGCGGATTGTAGTAACAGCTGTTGCTAGGCGTCACAGCGACGGTGTTTTCTTACATGAACAAGGATGGCGTAAAACTGACAAAACCTCTATAAATGCAAATACGTTATAAATTGCTAATTTACAGCTGGCTTACTGGCTTAAAGTATCATACAAATTTTAAAGACTGAAATAAATACACAAATAGTCAAAAGTATCATACATATGTTAAAGAACTGAAATAAATACACAAATAGTCAAGTTTATTTTTATAACTAAGCAAATGCTTTTGATAAAAATTTAACGATTTTTATTCAATTAAATCAATCATAAAATAAATGATTCTTTAACGCGGAAGGATGTCTGTGGTCAGCAGAAATAACCAGAAGAATAACAAAGTGCAGTAAACGGTAAAACTGTTTGCACTACAAACCAGTGTGCTCATAATTAAGACAATAAATTCAAATAATATGGTAAGACACCAATGAAATATCAAGCAGCAGACTGTTTTGTGCTTTGAGCTAAAAATAGCTGGAGGTGGATGAGACCGGAAGCCAGACCCATAAAATTTACAAATGGCCGCGCCCACTCTTACGGGAAAAATAAGTTGGATAAGTTAACTTTATAAAATTGACAAAGCGTAATTTAAGAACGTTTCTCTTTATCATTTTGCAGTACCAAGTCTCACACAGTAGATGGCAGGCATACATTTCACATAGGGAACAGAACAGGTGAAACCTGTATTCTGTAGTTTTCTGGCTTAGTACAGCTTTCTTGAGTGAGCAAACTGACCATGTTTATGTCTATAAATATGGATTTACCTGTGCTTCGTTTATCTCTAAAAAACATCGAGAAAGTTAGTCCCTTAAGAAGTAGATTTTTCTGCACCTGTCTGTTTATAAAGGTAAATCTAACCACTAGAGGGCGGAGTTGGTTTATTTTATTTGGAAGCCTGCTGGAATAAAGATGAGACTTTTGTTTTCAGTAGAAACGTACAGACAGTGTTGGAATAATGCTTTTCATGAACGTCAAGGACAACAGACCATTGATTAATTCAGAATTGTCTCTTTAAAATATTACTTTTATTTGTTTTAGTTTGTAAATGGTAGTCAAATAATAGATGTCAGTGTCTATTATTTTGAGGTCAGTGGTCTTCTCAAAGCATGCTGCCATGTAAAGATGTTGAGTTGATGACGGTCTTTATATCAAGTCACTTGACCTGAATATTTGCAGAGACCCATTTACATTAAATTCACTTGTCACTGTCCCTATCTACAGTGTTCAAATCTCCCCCAGGATACTAAGCCTAGTAGTGCACTATCAAAACATAACTAATTATTTAAGAAATTTAATTCCCACCCCCATTTTGAGATGTGTGAGAGCCGTGTCTATTAGCCCGCTTCAGTCAGGGAAACTGATTTTGTGTGTATGTGACTGTAAGCATGTGTGGAGGTTTACTAAGTCATTGTCACAGCTGAATTTGTTGCCTGCAGCAGTTATAGGGAGATCTGTCAAGCTAGTTATCAGTATTCCATTCATGTAGTTTCTTTCTCCACTTCCATATCTTTCTCTCTCTGCGGTATTCTGTCTTTATGGTCATAGGGCCCTTTCTGTTTCCTATATTTTTCACAAAAAGACTTATTCAGAGACTCTCTTCTTTCCTTAGGTCTTTCATCTAATATGTATACTCTGTGAATAACCCTTCACTGTCGTATTCTGCCATTCTCAGCATTCCTAAATTAAATTGATGTTGTACCACTGGGTGTCTGAATCGAGAATGGATCTTCTTAAGTGGCTCTGAATTTTAATGGAAATCAATTTGAGTCTGAATTGTGCATTTGAATTTGCAGATAGGTTTGTTTGGATTTGAGTGAGTGTACACTGAGAACAATTCTATGAAGGTGAGTCCGAATTGAAAATCAATCTACATAGAGGAGTCTGAATTGAGAACAAATCTGCTTAAGTGAGTCTGAACTGAGAACAAATCTATGCAGGCGAGTCTGAATTGAGATCTGCTTAAGTGTGTCTTAATTTCTGTGGAAATCAGTCTGAGTCTGAATTGTGCATCTGAATTTGCAAGCAGAGATATTTGAATTTGAGTGAGTCTATACTGAACAAATCTATTAAGGCGAGTCTGAACTGAAAACAAAGCTATGTAGGTGACTGAACTGAGAACAAATCTATGTAGGCGAGTATGAATTTAGGAACAGAAGTGCTTAAGTGGCTCTGAATTTTAACTGAAATCAGTTCAAGTCTGAATTGTGCATCTGAATTTGCAGGTTTATGTGGATTTGAGTGACTCTACACTGAGAACAAATCTATAAAGGTGAATCTGAATTGAAAACCAATCTATACACTGTGTGCAGAATTATTAGGCATGTTGATATTCT